>JAXQQM020081712.1:0-19762 GCA_034641835.2 Pinus albicaulis | reverse complement strand
ATGTTAATGTAGTTCTTTCGTCGTAAAATATCACTTTAGCTACGCATAACAAAATAGCCCTAACATCGATTATGGGTACCAAAAATATCTTTAAGTTTTACGAGAACATTAAGCAGATAAAATATAACATGGCTCCATAAATCCAATGGAAAAGACAAGAAGAATGTATTTAAAAGAATGATTTGTATTATATTAAAGAATGGGGCACCTGAGAGGAAAACAAGAAAGGTGTTTTCCAGTTCTCCTCAGTGGGATGGGTTCTTGGAAGTCCTCAGTGTTTCAGATCTGGAATTTCTCTCTCTTATTGGTGTAGAAAAACAAACATGGAACTCAATGGGAGTTCATAAAGCAAAAATGGAAAATGGTGACCAAGAGTAGATCCAGAGTGATCTAATGCAATGAAGGTGACTAATGAATGGGGAAAACCCCCTATTTATAACAAAATATTGGGGCGGTCTAGAACTCGGTGCATGAATAAAATATTATTAATTGAATTCTAGAAGCACCCTTTAGGAATATTTTATTATATTTGTTGGAGGAAAAAGGATTCTTGACTTGGGTCAATTCCTTTATTTATAAATAATAAATAAATAAATGATTTATTTATCATTTTAGGGAAATGATGGGAATATAATTAAATAAATAATGGTTTATCTAATTATTTATGGATGATTTAGTCAAATTTAACTAAGAATATTATTTAAATAATGATTTAAATAACTTATTCTTAGGAAATAATTAAATAAATAAGGATTTATTTAATTAATTTCCTTGTTTTGGGTTAAATATGACCGGGAAATATAAACAAATAAGCTATTTCATATGGTGAAAGCAATTTTACTTAGGGTAAAATTGGTCTTACATGGTGTACTTGGGTTCATCTAATAATAATAGGTTAGATGACCAAAAAATGGTGTAACAGATTGCCCCCCAACGTATGAGTGTTAGGAGAAAATCGTATGACCGAAGTACGTTGTAAGAACTCAATCACTAGATATCGAGAGGGAAGTGAGAGAGAGAAATGTAAGGTTGTCTGATGTGCTAAAGGACTAGACCCTGAGGAGATGAGACTTACAGGTGCAACAAGTCTCTAGTTTATGAAGTGGTACCTGTGCTAAAGGTGGCGGGGGAGGCATACCTATGCCCACCGAGACAAAGTAAAAAGAATAAGGCGCCCGAAAAACCATGGAACACAATAAGTACAAAGAGTAAGGTGCCCGAAAAACCATGAAACGCAATAATGAAGCATGTGCTAGCCAAAACATGAGCCAGATAAATCATAGGATGAATCCCACATACATGTGATGCCTGGAATAATCGTTAGGACTTATACAGTAATATGGTAGTACATGAGATACAAATATACCCAAATTTCCCCTACACATGGGGAAGGGCTCTCAAAATCTGACAGAGACATGTGAATCGAAAATGGTGCTGTAAGCGGTTGAAGCCGAGATCATCAAATGAGAGGAGCTGCATCAAGGGCGGGAATGAATTCATCTGGGCATGTGGGGGGCTACCTGCAGGGCCACCCCTCATGAGGGTTGAGACATCTCACACATGCCCGAGAATCACCAATAGCTATTGTGGCATCATTGGACCACCGAGTATACTTATCGTGAACATGCTAAAGAGGGGCTAGATCCAAGGTACCCAGACGAAGACTAATGATGATGTTGAAATGATGAAAGGTCCAAAGGGGACCCGAAAAACATGAGTATGAAATGGTATCTCATGAAGGAAATCGACACAGACAAGAATGAAGATGGAGGCTAAGTGGTGCCCCAAGGAAAAGTGTTGTAAGTGAGGAAATCCGATTTGAAAAAGGAGGAAAGGAAGACTTCATGGACAACATGTGTCCTGGTGAAGTAGTGACTGATGAAAACAAACATATGCTGGCTATCTACAAGAAAGTAAAACATGCATTTCGAGCGGGAAATGCTAAGGGTAATACCTCTTGAGATAGAGTGCATTGTGAGGATTAGGAAGGGGGTGGCCTTCAAAGTCCTCTAAAAGATATGCCCCCTTCCCAAGATTTTTACTGATGATGTAAGGACCTAGCCATAATGAGTCGAACTTCCCATGACTGAGGGTATCGTGGGCCTGGTCATAAACTAGAACAAGGTCACCTTCATGAAAGGTGCGAGGATGCACTTTTCGGTCATACTGAGCTTTGGTGCGCTTTTTGGCCGCTTCAAGAGTTTGTAATGCAACACGACGATCTTCAGAAGCGCGCTCAAGCATGATAAGTCGTTGTTCTAGAGGTTGGGTATCGGGGAGAAGTTCGACGGCCAAATGAAGGGAAGGGATTTCACATTCGATTGGTAATACTGCCTCCTCGCCAAAGACAAGGTGGAAAGGAGTGAAACTGGTGGCGGTTTTAACAGAAGTACGATAAGCCCACAAAGCAGGGAAGAGCATGAGATGCCAATTGGTTTTGTGTTTATTCACCGTTCGTTGAAGCATGGTTTTAAGAATTTTGTTGACTGCTTCAACTTGGCCATTACCTTGGGGGTAATAGGAAGAGGAATATTGGTGTTCAAAACCCAATAAGGAGGAGAGCTCATGCCAAATCTGATCTTCGAAATGTCGGCCATGGTCCGAGACTAACTGTTTTGGAACTCCGAATTGAGCAATGGCATGGTTAAAGAAAAAGAGGGCTGTAGTGGCTGCCGTATTTTTGAACGTAGGCATAGCTTCGGCCCATTTAGTGAAGTAGTCAACCGCCACGATGATATATTTGTGGTTACCAGCAAATGGAGGTCGACATTCCATAAAGTCGATGGCCCATTTACAAAAAGGACGAGCTGTGACGACAGGATGGAGAGGAGAGGGAGGAGCTCGCGCCTTGGGGGTGAAATGTTGGCAATTGGAACAGTGTTTGACTGCTTCAATGCAATCACTGAAGAGAGAAGGCCAAAAATACCCAGCACGCATGATTTTTTGGGCGATGGCGAGGCTGGAGAGGTGGCCACCACAAGTGCCACTATGACAGGCATTTAGGACTTGCTCAGCTTCAGCGTGGGTGAGGCAACGACGAAGGGCAGTATCTACGCCGCGACAATAAAGGTCATCGCCGATTAGAAGGTAGCGAGAGGCTTGGTTTTGAATACGTCGTCGAGCATTACGATCAAGGTGAAGGGAAAACTTTTGGGTTTGCAAGTAAGTAAGGATGTCACCGTACCAAGGATCGTCGGTGGTGATGGCAAACAAATGTTCATCGGGAAGAGCGTCATTAATTGGAGTATCTTGCGTCTGGTTAGGTAAATCAGAAATGAGTTCAGCTAGGACTAAACCTTTCTTACTTTTTGGGGTGGCAAATTCAAGGTCGAATTCTTAGAGAATAATGACCAAACGGGCGTACTTCCCATTGAGGATGCGGCGACTCAATAGGAAAGCCATGGGGTTGGAATCAGTCACAACCTTGGTGGAACGCATGAGGATATAATGACGCAATTTTTGGACCGAGAACACGACAACTAGTGCTAATTTTTCTTCATGCGAGTAGGACACAGGTGGACCAGCAAGGTTCTTACTGACATAATAGATCACGTGTTCGACACCGTTATCATCCTCCTGGATAAGGACACCAGCAACCGAATAGGTGGAAGCGGAGATGTATAGAATGAAATCTCGGTCAAAGTCAGGGGGACGGATCAAGGGAGCGGATGTGAGAGCATGCTTGAGGGCATCAAAAGACTCTTGAGCATATGTATCCCAGACAAAAGGGGTGTGAGATCGAAGAATTATTAGGAAGCCATGTGCGGTAGTGGCGTAGTCAGGAACAAATCGGCGAAGAAAATTAGCTTTTCCTTGGATACTTTGTAGCTGGCGTAAGGTACGAGGCAGATGAAGTTCAAGAATGGCTTGAACCTTCAAAGGGTCGGGATTTATCCCATCTTTAGACACAATGAAGCCGAGGAGACGACCGGCGGGAACACAGAAGACACATTTCAAAGGGTTAAGGTGAATGTTATACTTGCGGCATCGGAGAAAAATGGTACGCAGGTCATGAAGGTGTTGTGCCCGATGTTTAGAACGTGCGGTAAGGTCATCTAAATAGGCAAGGATAATATGGGCTAAGTCATGGAAGCAATAATACATGGCACGTTGAAAGGTTGCGCCGGCGTTTTTAAGGCCAAATGGCATGACTCGGTATGCGAAAGTGCCCCACGGACTAATGAACGCGGTTTTAAGTTGATCAGCATGATGGATAACAATTTGGTTATATCCGGAGAAGCCATCCATAAAGGAGAGAATCTCGTGCCCCGCACACTCATCAATGATTTGGTCAATAAATGGTGTGGGGAAGTTGTCTTTGGGAAAATCTTTGTTAAGATCGCGAAAGTGGGTGCAAACACGAATGGTGCCTTGTTTTTTGAGGACGGGAACTGGGTTAGACACCCAAGTGGTATATTCAATGGGGTAAATGAAACCAGCCTACCGGAGCTTGTCAATTTCAGCTTTGATGGCGCCGTGTCTAGAAGGATGGACGGGTCTCAACTTTTGACGAACTGGAATGGCATCAGGCCATGTGTCAATGTGATGTTCGACAATGGCAGGATCGAGTCCGGGCATTTCTGAGCATGACCAGGGGAAAACATCACGGAATTCTTTGAAGAGTTTCGTGTAGGCTTCAATTTCTTTCGGAGCACATTGGGCACCCATGGTGATATGTTCTTCAATACATGGCTTGATAGAAATGTTGATTTTGATGGTGGGAGAGATATTAGCCATATTTCCTTCTTCGAAAGCATCAGGTGCAGGGATGTGGTTTTTGAGCCAATCGACTTTATCAGGAATGAAGTCTTTGGATTCGAGGGCATATTGGTCATGGGATTGATGTGGGAGGAAATATGCACGATGGTGCATATCATTCCATGGAAAATCAGGGGTGGTCATGGCTTTCATGATGTCTTCATCAGACTGGAAAATGGGAAGAGAGGATGGAAGAGGTTGACCTGAGGGGGTAGAGGGATGAGACTCTTGATTGTGATGGGAAGGGCTCACAGGGACGATGTTATGTGAGGTGATAGAGTGACCAGTTGAATGAGCAGGCGAAGCATTGGGGGAAGGTACTAGGGGGTTGGTATCCGAGAATCGCCGTGATGAGGAAAGGTAGGAAATGGTAGCGGAAGTCTCGGTCATTTCGGTATTAGGAGGAGGAATGGTAATTGTGGTAGACAGGTGGTCCTGTGTGAGGGAAGAAGGATTACGGGTGAGGACGACTTCGAATTGGCGGTATGTGGCTAAAGAGGCACGATACTCGTCAAGGCGGGGGCAAAGGTGGGTATAGTGGCCATGGAAATTGCACAAAGAACAAGGGTGATTGGCGCGAAAATTCTTAAGTTTAGGGGTAGAATCTGGTATGGTGACATGGACTTCTGGGATGTCTGATTCTGGAAACGTTTCATTAACCATGGTCTTGAGAGGTGGTAATTCAGGGCAGGTATGAGTGGCGTGACCAACAACATCACACAGAGCACACTGGATGGGATGCTTGGGAGGCCGAGGAGGGGCAGGGTTGGGTGGGGTAGGTTTTTCCTTAGATGCCCCCCTGCGAGCTTTGCCATTTTTACTCGAAGTGGTTGTAACAAGAGGCGGTTCTTGTTAAGGTGACTGAGGTACCAGCGTAGAAAAATAAGTCGTAGGGATTGGTTGAACCAGGGTCAAAGTAATATATGGTTTAGGTTGACCGGGCGGAGTGGTGGCTGGAGGGTTAAGATACCAGACAGGATACCCAAGGTCAAGTTGGGGAGGGATAGGGTGGCCAATGTAGGGACCGAATAAGCTCCAGGAGGGGGAGCGAGGAAAGGGATCTGACCAGCATGGAAATGGACAAGAGGAATGGTGCCAAGGGGGTTGCTTTCAGGCGAAATCGACCCATGAGGAGTGGCAGTAGAAGGAGATTCAGAAGGAAAAAGGGTGGTTAATGGGGGTAAAGGGCTAGGAGCTAGTTGAGGTTGAGGTTGTTGACTAGCCAAAGTGGGCTCTGTAAGGTTAGCCCAAGATGATTGCATCATGCAAACGTTTTCCAAGTTAGGATCAGAGACGGGAGGGGAGTCGAGAAAGGTGCCAAGCAAGGAGGAGTCTTTGTAGACGCTGGGGGAAACACTGGGCAAAGAATCAACAGTTTTCTTGTTGGTGACAATAGAGATGGTGGACTCAGGGGAGGTCTGAGATTTGGGTTCATGGTAAGTCAACTAGTCAATGGTGACAATCTTGCCATTATGAGGGAAAAACATCTTGCGGTAGACTGCGGACGGGATGGCTGACATGGCATAGGTGTAACTACGCCCCAAAAGGATGTTGTAGTCAAGAGGGGCGTCGATAACTTCAACGTCGACACAAGCAGTCTTGTCGGCAAGGGTGATAGGACAGTTACGAAATAGGCCAATGGGCTGGGAGGCATGGCCATCCCACGCGCGAAGGGTGATGGTGGAAGGGGCCAGTTCAGGGGAGCCGAGTTGTTTCCAAACTGAAGTGGACATTTCGCAGGTAGATGCCCCCTCATCAATAATACACCGAGCAACATGGGCGTTTTGGATTTTGACGGGGATTTGGAAAGCAACCGAAAGAGGAAGGGGGGGATGTTTTGACTGACGGGCGTCTAAAACAATCAATTGGTCATCAGCAGGATCTACAGCGCCCACGGCAGATAGTAGAGCCCTCTTTTGAGAAGGACACGACTGGAGGAGTTCGAGTGTTGAAATGGAGACAGGAGATTGGGCCAAATCATCTACTATGTTGTAGGAAGGGGCAGCCCGACCAGAGGCAGCATTTCGGCGTAATGGGCCCTTAGGAGGTTTGCGATGAAACTCGGCTTTGGGCAGAGGGAGTTGCAAGGGACCATTGGGTGTCGATAGAGGCTCTGTAGGACCTGACGATGGAGACTCGGAGACAGATGGAACGGGAGGTGTGGAAGACTGACGTGACCGATTTTTAAGGTTGAGGTCGACAGTGATAGGTGGGTCAGAGGCCATCATGATAATATGGTAATCAGAGGAACCAGAAGGGGAAGGTTGAGTGGTTACTGGGGCATGAGGGGGTTGAGTGGCCACAAATCCTTGTTGAGGGAAAGGATTGGTAAACATAGCAGGTTGAGAAGTGGTTAGGGAGGAAGGGGAGGAGTGTTGTCCCCGCACGGTGGCCTGAGAATCCCACATCTGCCGCATTTGTGGTAATAATGGACAATCGTGAGTGTAGTGACCATAGACACTGCAACACGAACAGGGCTTATTGGTGCGAAGTGTCCTGTGCGGCTTGGGCTGAGAGCCCTGTGGCTGGTTGGCAGTGTGAGGATCAATACTTGAAGGATTGGGTCCACGATGACCAGAAGAGGATTGATTTCCTCTTCTCCTTCTTTGAGAAGGAGGAAAATTAGGTGCCCCTGTTGTGCAAACACTTGCCCTGGAGGGGGCAGTAAGTGCGGTTGCGGGGGTGGAAAAGGCAAGGGAGTGGAAGGTCCAAATACTGGAGTAGTTGGGACACCAGGTTGCGGATATGGATAAGGGGTAGGGTGGGAAAGGAGGTATGCGTGTACGAATACATGCTACAGAGGGGGAAAAAAGTGACGGAGGGTGGCCTGGAGGCTCATGTCCTGGAAGAGGTTGGGCAGAGGTATGTGACAGGGCTCCAAAAATACCATCGACAGAGTGAGATGCCCCCGGGGCATTAGAGCCACCGGGCTTGGGAAGTTCAGGAAGGACAGTATAAACATAACCAGATTGGGCATAGATAAGGTCATATTTCAAAGCGATTTGGAGGGCTGCTTCTTCGGTTTGGGGAAAATGGGATGCGACATCTTTGCTAATGGGAGGTAAGAGAGATCAAAGGAACCAATCCATGTAAACCCGGTCTTCAAAGGGGGGAGCGCGACACAGGCTCCGTCTTCGCCGCCATTCCTGGACATGAGCCGAAAGGCGGGTCGAAGAGGATTGATGGAAAGAAGTTAAGCGTTCAGTGCCAGTGTCGTATCGGAGAGGAAGCTGGAAATAGGATAAAAAGACTTGGGAAATGGTCACGAAGGTGGTATGGGAAGAGGTGGCTTGATAAACATACCATTTGGAAGCTTCGTCGGTAAGCGTGCGCTGGAACAAACGAAGACGGATGGAGTCATCGGTGATGGAATTGGAAGAACACCACATGTGGAAAGATCGGATATGGTTAGAGGGATCTTCACTAGCAAGGCCTTCGAACTTGGGAATGTCGGAGGGGAGCTTGGTTGGCATAGCAGGCCAACTAACATCGTGGCGAATAGGATCATTAATCAGCTGATTGAAATCGAGGAGACTGAGGCCAGCCATATAAGGGAGTAATGGGGAAGTCGAGGTAGGTCCCGTAGGGGTTCCACTGGACATGGACCCAACCATAGAACTAGGGTTAGGGCTAGGTCCGGAACTAGACATGGGGAAGGTAACAAGGGGGGAACCAAGAGGAGGGGGAGAACCCGAAAAATCAGAGGAAGAGTCGGAGTGCAGACTCGGGGGAGGACTTACTCGATGACGACAGGAAGGAGGAAGTCAACCAAGCAGAAATTGAGGGTGAAGGCCAAGAAGTCTCCGAGAAAGGCGCCTAGGGGGCGCAATGATGACGGGAGAAACAAAAATTGACAAGGGCAGGGAGAGACAGAATCAAGTGAGGTCAAGGGCAGAAAATGTGCAGTGACAATTGATTTTAAAGTCTTTTCCAGGCGGTGTTAACCAGGCACTTCTTCACTTAGGGTCAGTGTGTGGCATGCATTAATTTTAATTTTTTAAACCCATACGTTTTGAGAGTAAAAGAAAAAGTGTGCTGCATAATGGAAAAGAAATATGCAGTAAATAAGATTGAAATAATAGAAAATTAACAACTAACGATGCAGCAATCTAACCCAAAAAGGTGGGTCTCTCAAAACTAGTCGACAAGAGGGGAAAAACTAGGCAAAGCACGCTTAAAATATGCCAATAGATCTAAGGTCCAGGGGGACTGGGATCTAAAGGGTAAATCTGCTGAAAAGTGGTGCAGAGAA
This sequence comes from Pinus albicaulis, assembly GCA_034641835.2. Classification (NCBI taxonomy): domain Eukaryota; kingdom Viridiplantae; phylum Streptophyta; class Pinopsida; order Pinales; family Pinaceae; genus Pinus; species Pinus albicaulis. The sequence goes on along the minus strand of JAXQQM020081712.1, from coordinate 10,752 downwards.
CAGCAAAGAGGCAGAGGCAAGGTTGCTGCTAAAAAGGAGGAGATCAGCTAAAGATAGAAGAGACAAGGCAGTGGCCTTAGAAATGAACCCAAACAAAATGATATGAGGTGGTTTTTGAGAGGGAGAAGAGCTGATTTAAAGGGATCTGAAAAGGATGTATCAGAGCGGAGAAAAAGAGGGCTGAAACTCTGGAAATTCAGACTTCTGAAACAGTAAAGACTCGTCCACAAAAAGTGGAGGGTACTAGAGCCCTAGGGGCAAGATTCCCTCTTAGTTGAGTGAACCAGATCAGAAACAGGTCCAAATGGGTAGAGATAGAGGCTGGAAAACCCTGACGGAAGCTTCAGACAAACCCAGAAAAAGTGCTGAAAAATTTGCAAAAAAAGTGCAAGTCGCAATTTTTGACCTGTTTTCAGTCCAGGTCGCAGGTTTGGGGTAGAAAAGTGCATCCTGAGGCTCAGGTCGCACTTTTTGGGCCGATAAGTGCGACTTGCAGATACGGTTCTCTCAGCGGCAGATTTCATAAAAATTTGTCGTCTCAGCTGCGGCTGATGTCGGTCACCTGCGCAATAATGCCAGAAACACACTGAAGTTAAAAATTTGACTGTTTAAGGGTTTTAGGGGTCAAAATCACCATAAAAATAGGAAAAAAAAAATGGAAGAGAAACCCTAGGGTCTGAAACAGCTGGATATGCAGGAATAGATAAAATGACAGCGGTCACAAAAGAAAACCCATGTGGAGTCGCCAATTGTTAGTATGAATCTTTCGTTGTAAAAGATCACTTTAGCTACACATAACAAATAGCCCTAACATCGATTATGGCTGCAAAATATCTTCAATTTTGATGCACAAATTCAAATCTAAGCACAAAAGACATTAAGCAGATAAAATATAACATAGCTCCATAGATCCAATGAACAAGACAAGAAGAATGTATTTAAAAGAATTTTATATTATATTAAAGAATGGGGAACCTAAGGAAAACAAGAAAGGTGTCTTACGGTTCTCCTCAATGGGATGGGTTCTTGAAAATCCTCAACGTTTCAGATCTAACATTCCTCTCTCTTATTGGTGTAGAAAAAACAAGAGAAACATGGAACTCAATGGGAGCTCACAAAGCAAAAATAGAAATATGGTGACCAAGAGTAGATCTAGAGTGATCTAATGCAATGGAGGTGACTAATGAATGGGGAAAACCCTCCTATTTATAATAAAATATTGGGGTGTTCTAGATCTCGGTGCATGAATAAAATATTATTAATCGAATTCTAGAAGCACCCTTTAGGAATATTTTATTATATTTGTTGGAGGGAAAAGGATTCTTGACTTGGGTCAATTCCTTTATTTATAAAAAATGGTTTATTTATCATTTTAGGAAGTGATGGGAATATAATTAAATAAATAATGGTTTATTTAATTATTTATGGATAAATTTAGTAATTTAACTAAGAATATTATTTAAATAATGATTTAAATAACTTATTCTTAGGGAATAATTAAATAAATAAGTATTTATTTAATTAATTTCCTTGTTTTTGGTTAAATATGACCAGGAAATATAAACAAACAAGTTATTGCACATGGTGAAAACAATTTTACTTAGGGTAAAATTGATCTTACATGGTGTACTTAGGTTCATCTAATGATAATAGGTTAGATGACCAAAAAAATGGTGTAGCACGAGGCCTTAACCAAACACATTCTTGAAGCAGAGGTAAATCACTCAAATTTGTCTTCAATTTGCTCTTCAGATAGATGTAAAACATTTTTAGAAGATATTTACGAGTGAAGCTTTTGATGCGTGAATTTGAAATCATTACATTCAAGACTTCATGGTAAAACACCATTACCATGAAGAAGCAATCAATAGACAGGGAAAACCAGTAACTCTTTGATTCAACTTAAGCAAATAAGCATTCTAGACAAACATACCAATGAAATTTAGAAGGCGAGAAACTCATTTAACTTCTAGTGATTTCACCTTCAAGCTTTAGAAAAAATTTAAGATAAAAAAATAAATTTAATCAGTAAAGAGGGAACTCCTAAACATTATTGATCAAGCTACAAAGAACTTTGAGGCAAACTGATAGGCATGGACAAAGGGCAAGATTAGAACAAGACCTCCTTGGTTTAACCTAACAAGTAATACTTGAAAGAGAGATTTCAAGATAGAGTTTAGATAGCATAAAATAATCAGGGCTTGCCATAAAACATATTTCGAAACTATAATATTAATCCATTGATGAAATAAAAAAAGGTTAGGGGGTCTAAGGAGGAATCAAGAATTCCTTAAAATGTCCTAGCAGAGGAAAATATCAAGGCAAAAGAAGGCAGGAAGGACTAAGGTGCTTCAAACAACATTTCTTATCCTATAATTTTATGTTCTAATGCATATAGAAGGATGAAGCATAATGATAAACAAGAAAAAATGAACAAAATAGAGATAAATCACCATTAACCAAGCTCAGGGATCCTGCAAGCAAGCTTTTCCATCATCAATCAAAGAAAGCCATTCACAAACTTCACAACACCAAATTGCTCTTCAACCTCAAAAAACCATTTATTTCTCTCAAAAATAATCAAATTCTAACATTTAAAATGAAGCCCTCATACTCTATTTAACTCAGAAAAGGAGGGAAAAAACCCTACATAGGGTTAGGAAAATGTCAAAATCACTCATAGATGTCATAAATGCCCAAGAGACCATGCAAGGCCCAAGGCACAAAATATCACATGGAATAAATGCCAAAATAACTTCTAGCAACTAATTCTAGAGTGATTTGCCTCAAAAAACACTAAAATATGATTTTACAATAAATGAGTGTGTTTTGTTGTCTTTTGGCCAATAACACACTACACGGTCCATTAGCGCAGCGACACCTAAGGTAGGAAATAAGTACTTTTGCAACCAAGTTTTTGACCCCTTCCCGATGTCGGATTTTGCTACGTGATGGCTTGTTAGAAACCCTGATGAGTCTAATTTCCATATATACCTTTTTTTTTCCTTATACGGCATTGTAACCAATCCAAAATGTCAAAATACCAACGCTGCTTTGAGCACAGCGCCAAGCCTGAAAAGGAGGCAGAATGGTGAAAAATTAGGTGTTTGTTGAACTTTTGAGGGGTCAAATCTACTCCAATTGCTTTGAAACTTGGTGAGAATAGTGTGATATCCATGATAAGTCAAGAAATGTATATTTTTCCCTCTGAAGATGCTCCAAGGAAAATCGTAGCGCCAGTGGTGCTACACTAATAGGACGTCAAAATCACAAAAAACAAAAAGTTGCCCAAATTCCTTCAAAATTGGTGGAGGTCTTCTCCAAGGGGTTGAGAGATTTGTAGAGAATCTTGGGCCTAAAATCCAAGGCTTTCTTAACCTTTTTCCTCTTTTAGGGTTTGGATTTCAATGAGGGCTTTCTTTAGTATGGCATAAGCAAGCTTGTTTTTCATTGCATAATGCTAGGTCATTTTTTCTGGAGAGCAAGGCCCCTTTTTATCTACTTTTACTTGTGTTCATTCTTGTAATACTGAATGATACACTGAGCCATCTCAAAATCTCTCTCCCACTCCCTAATTTTTGCATATTTTCTTTGGAGCAGTAATCTAGTGGCCATCTCCTCATTTTCATTATCACGGTCAAGGTCAATGAATAAGGGTGGTTGTTTAGTTTTCCTGCCTCTCTTACGTTTCTCACCTTTTTTCGTCATTTCTTTACCCTTGTTAAGCCTTTCAGTTGATGTAGGTGGCAAGGTCCCTTGACTTTCGGAGGCAGCAAACACTTTCCTTGGCCCTCTTTGGTATGTGCATGCAAGAGGTGTGATGGTGATTTTGTTGGTCTCTTTGCCATGGTTGTGATCATCATTTAGACTATGAGCCTATTCCCCTTTTTCACTGTCATCATGACTAGGGTTATTTTCATCTTCATCTTCTGGACTGTCATCATTGTCATAATCACTGAAGGGTTGATTTTTGTCATGACTGTCATGACTATCATGACAACTGTCATGACTATCATGACTATTATATTTCTTGATGTCCTTCTCATCATCGAGGTTGGCTTAATTTGGGTCACTGCTACCTTCAGTTTCTGCATCTTCCTCACTGTCATCTTCTTTCATAAGGTTCATTTGAAAAACACACTATAGGTATAGGGTCCAAATTGATGTTAAAAATTGGCTATGAAGGCAAGGGTTTAGACAAACATGCACAAGGTATGATTGATCCTATTATGGTTGAGGAAAGGCCTAAGAAGTTTGTTCTAGGATATGTTCAATCTTTTGACAAAAACTCCAAAGGAATGAAGACACTTGAGGCATTTCCAAGAAGAACTTTTTTTGCAAGTTCAAACCCACAAACATGTCAAGTTTGTTTTCAAGATGAATACCATTGTTTGAAGCCTATGTTGCAGTAGGATGTTTGTATACATGCAGCTTATGTCGAGCAAGAGAGTTCTGACAGCTATCAAGACATGAATGCTGATGTTGGTCTTCAAAAGAAAGCTGGAACCTCTTCAAGTTCATCTCCTCAAATGAACTTGTTCTGAGAAATCTCGATTTGAGTGGTCGGTTCTCCCATTATCAACTCCAGAATTTTTTTTCCAAAAGCTCTCAATTTACAACTCTAAAGACAAAAGGTAAAAATAACTTTGTTAAACTCCTTTTTACAAGTTTTTTGAATGAATAAAATATTTTATTTTATTTATTTTCCACTTTAAAAAGTAATTTTTTGATGTTTTTACTTATTGGAAGAAGGTATGTTTAATCTTTCGAGTTTTTGTGCAGAATATAGATTTTTCCGGTGAAAATAATTATTTTGATGATGAGTACACTTTTATCGCTTTTTCGGGCTCTTGAAAATTATGAAAAAGAAAAACCTTGGAGTTCTCTTTTAATCACTTTTTAGACTCTGTAAACATGGAAATATTGTTGAGTACATGACTATTCGAACTTGTTAAAGGAAATGAATAGTTGTCCTTTCAGTATAGGTTTACCCCTTTTCCAGACTGAAATGGACTATTTACGAAAAAGGTATACGTTGACTAATCATGGTCAATAGAGTTCGCTCCTGTATTATTTTATCATTTTTTGGTCTTGAGAGACTAAATTTACGAAAAAGTACAACCACAAAGTTTTCTTATTTTTTTTTCTTATGACTCCCTAAAATTGAAAAACAGTGAGTTTCACCTATACTAGACTCGTTAAAATTTAACAGTAAGGGAACTGTCAATTACAAATAGGAGCGAACCACTCCTTCTTAGGGTTCAATTTGAATACTAATATGGACTCATCCGAAGGATGAGCTTACACAACAAGTAAATGTTATCCTCCTCAAGATAGTAGAAAATATAGAGGTACTTGGCAATAATGGTGAGGGAAAAAAGAGAAAATGAATCCATTTGTCACACTTTGTTTTGAAAAGCAGTATACCATTCTTGAACACGACACTTTGTCACACTTGTACCTGGATTTGGAAAATCATTTGTCTAAAAGTTGATCAAACCACATTGAATGTCTTCAGTCGGTTTCTCAGTATTAGCTTTAGGTCAATTGTCACCAAACCATCTGTAGTGTCGTTATGTGTTCAAGAGATAGTTCAAATAAACCATTCATTTCAAACATTTGTCTCCATTCATGTTGACCATTCCTAAGTTAGTTCTTGCTAAAAAATTCTTCAAAACTTGTTCTAATGGTTTCGTGTCATGGGCTTTCCTACGACAGGTCACTTTCTATTGACGACAGCTCATCATCTAGAAATTTGACCTAGAAACCTATCAGTACCTTGGGATCTACATGCCCTAATGGTAGGTTTCTTGCCTTCGATAACGAGTTTCATTATTGACCTTCGATCGAATGATTCCGTGAAGTGTTCGAGTGCAAATCATTCATTCACACTTCATGGATTGTACTGAGTACTTTGAGAGCCATTGTCATTATTAGTGGTTTCTCTCACACTTGTTAACAATTTACATCATTGACTAGTAATTAAGTGGTTTCTACCATGTTCGACTTCAACACAATCAATCACATGGATAGAATCGTACTAGTTCAGGAATCAGAAATGAAGACCCTGCATTTAGTTTCCACCATCTAGGTTGCAAGGAGTTTTATTATTCTTGATACAATAGACTACTTATGACAGATGGCTGTGCCCATACTGTGTCTACTTTTGATGTAATTTTAAAATCATTTCTATACCAGAACATTTAGTTAGTTTTGATTCGAGTATGGGAATCCCTACCTCAATGATGATATACATATATATGTTTGCATTGAATGTTGTTACATGTTTTCGACTGGTGTGTCCACAATCCAATCCTCGGAATGATAAAGCACTTCACTCTTCAAAACCACCTCAGACTTTTCACTTTAGGGGGAAATCTTTTACACGTTATTTAGTCACCATGAAATTTTACTGTCAATATAGGTTCATCACTACCTGTATTATTCTCCCTTAGAATTAAAAAACCCTAATGTTCCTAAACCAAGTCTTGAAATTGGAGAAAAGCTCATTAAAACCCTAAAAATTCTAACTCTGCACTTTTCCTAGCTCTTTCTAGCAGATCCACAGATATTTGTTCTATAGCCTGCGACACATTCTACACGTTCTGCTTATAAAACCTACAGACCCTCGTAAAAGGTAAAGTAAAGGAAAAATTAAGTTCCAGAAGCCCAATTGGTCGAATATTCTCCCAACTGGAAGCTTCTAGAAGCACGTTTAGTTCGAGCTTTATCTTCTACTCATGAGATCTATCCCTTCACTCATGGATTTTATCCCTTGGTATATGGAGCTCAACTCCCTTCATGAGAGTAATCCGCCACTCTCTTCATGGAACTAAAACTACCTCCATTTCCCTATAAATTTATCTCATGTTTCAGTCTCAAGGGTAGCTTGTAAATGGTAGATTGTGAATGATAGACTATAGCTAATGGTTGGAGAAATTATATGAGAGCATAATCTTTGTGTTAGTTACCGTTGACATGAGAATGATCAAAAAATCATGCTCATAACTCTATACTCAAAGAGAGAAGCTTGTCAAACTGAAGGGAGGGCAGTTGTTCAGGACCCTAGAAGAACATGTATAACATCAAGGCAATAGGTTGTAAGTTTAATTATTATTATGTAAGTTAATACAAATGGATTACATTTAATCATTGAATTGTTCGTGTATCTATTTGAGTAATTTAATTCTTATATTCCTTGATCAATGATATAGATTAATGTTTTCTCAATTATTATAAATATCTTGCAGGTGATTTTAATCCTTTATCTGTTTTGATTGCAAGTGTCACATGCTGAAGTGACCTCTTTTGGAGTGAATAGATAGAATATTTTGGAAAGTGGTGGACTTCAGGTAGGGGCACATCCTCGTACTTTGTTATTAATAATTCTAAATCACAAATGATCTGGGAAAATGGTTTGCATTTGGTTGTTTGTTTCTAGATATCCTTAGGATAATAGGGGGATTATTCTTGTTCGCAAGAAGGATTTATCCACTTAATAGTAGTAAAAACATGAAAAATATCACATCAGCCCAATACTCCCAAACTCCTTTCTGCCACATGATGTAAGTGTCATGACATGTCCCAACCATTAACACACCCTTTAACATAGGATATGCCACATGATGGCCAAACTCTCTCAAGAGTAGCCAGTGCATCCATGCCTCCTGTTGCCATGCGTCATAGATCTGCAAGTGGCTCACCAACCCCTTGCTCATCACCCTCACCCATCCATCCAAATGTGGGTGTCTCCTACCATGCTCCAAGTTAGTATCCATCCAATGGAGAATACCATCCTCCCAAATCTGATCACTATCTTTGCACTTCATGAGATGTTGAAGTGCAACGTCATGGAGATCTCCACCCAAAGATCACTCATCAATGACCAAGTTGAACCCATAAGGTTCCAAATATGTTGTAGTTAAAATCTTCTCTTTGAGCTTTTATGTGCTCATCAAGAAGGATCTATTATAATAATGGGATATGTCATCCATAATAAGATGTCTTCCATCAACCAGCTACCTATCCAATGCTATCGATGTAGAGTGGTCATTAGAATGTTCCAATAATAGTTGGGCTCCCAACTCATCATTGCTGCTCAATGACAGCACTATTGATCTCCATGATGGTGCATATGTTGTCTCATGATCATGCACAATGTTGAACATAAAGTTCTGCATTAGATTGACTAGGATTATGCTCATCTTATCCTCCAAAACACTACACTCCAACCCAAAGTGTTGTGTGCAGCTCATCAATGAGAAACCACGATGACTATATATCTCATCCTTGAACCAGTCAAGGGTCCTTTGCGCAGTGATAATTTGCTGCTCCAAATCATTAATGTGCTTTGACTCTAGGTCATGTAATTACCCTCCTGGTATGTCTCCACAACTCTCCATATAATGTGTTGAAATAATAGGAAGTGGAATTTTTTTGCATACCTTAGTTAAGTCGATCCTTGGGAACATCTTGTACAGCTACAAAGGTTCCTTCTACCAGTGTATTGACTCCTTCAACTGTTGTTGATGGTGATGGTTGCTCCTCTACTACTACACTAGCATCGATATAAGTCTCCTCCTCCTCATGCATATCTTGAATAATGCATGGGACTCTCAATTTTAAGAGATCAAGACCATCTTGCAAAGATGCAAGTGTTCCTCCTCCTAATGCAAGTACTCATGTAGCAAGTGGTGGTGGAAGTTTCTCTTCTTTCGGAGTGATAATGCTGACATCTTCCCTCATCTCCTCATGTTCTTCCTCATCTATGTCAGGAAATGTCTCAATAGGAACTCCCTTCGACTTTCTTCTATAAAACTTCTTGATCATCCTTTGAGTAAAATCTACATAAGAAGTCACTATTGCATGTTTCAAATGGCTTAAGCACCAAATATTTGCTTCACCCTCAAGGTGCACCACAACAATCTCAATAGCTTCTCTTTCTGCTACTGGATGTAGCAGGAAGAATGCATATAACTTCCTCCTCGAAGCCTTTGTTGTGCTTATGGATGACCCATCAAATATAGACAATAGAAATCTATTGTGTATTTTTATTCTATTGTTGATTTAAGGTCTCCTCTCTTCTTTAATTTGAATGAAATTTTGGAGAGTTAGATTCTCCTCAAAAGCCCTTGATTGAGTTCTGTACTCTGCAATATATTCACTTAGAGTCTCATGATCTGAGTTTCCTCCATCTCCATGCCTTTCACCTTCCTCTTCAAAGAAAGGTGACATATTAGATTTCTTTGGAGCTCTATGTAATACCGGTTTCTTATGTTGCTACGAGAAGTGCTTGGACCTTCCTCATCTTGAAACCCTCTTGAGGTCTAATTGTATCTCTCCTTTCTCATTTGCTTGACCTCCTTGGAGAGGTCTTTCATAGATCTAAAAATATATGAGACAAAACTCATTCCCTCCATTACTGTAGATCTCTTCTTCTTCTTTTGATTCTTATTCTTATTCTTCTGATAACATATTGGCTGAGATACACAGGCTGGGCCAAGATTATGCTTTAATAACATTGTAGCATCCAAAAATTGGGGGAGCAACAATATTGAACCTAAAAATGGAAATAGCGGTGAATATCACTACACCAAAATGTGAGACAAACATAGAGCCATTTTATTATGCAAACCAATAGCAAATAAGTACAATAAATATGATCACAAATCAAACAATTAAGGCAAAAAAGCCTCCCATGAATACATATGCCAAAACATGAAATGTTGTTGTATAGAAGAATGCTAGAGAACTAGTATAGCGCAGTCCCAGTGGATATAACTGCAGCTAGAAAACTTAATAACATGGATCTACTCATATATGGCTCCAATAGTGTTGGGGATAGAGATCTAGGCTCCCAATCACCTTTCCAAGACAACCCGGAAATGGTTTCTAGAAATACACAAAATACAAAATAGTGAAACACAACCCTAGGGCTAAAGAATCATTTCAATTGAATAACTAGAAAGGAGATGGCTGAAACTGATATAGAAATTTATGAATCTCCTCTAATAGATCCTTGAAGTGAAAGGTTTATCCCTACACTGAATATTTAACCTTCCAAATAAAGCATTGAAACCCCACTGCAAATTCTCTCTGAAATAACGCAATCCTTGAAAGGAAATGCATTTTAGGAGGTGGTAATAGCTAGGCCTAATGAAAAATCATGAAATAATGCTCCAGGACCTTCCTTGATGGCCTCCCAATGGAAAGGCTACCTTTGCACTAAAAAAAACACAGAAAATGGCCTTATCCATCCGCCACTACCTCTGCCCGACAACATAGCTCAACCCTCGAAGAAACTGCACTGTAGCTAAAGACTAAGCTTGGATTAATGTCAGAATGTGGAAATTTAGCTCAATAACTTCTTCTGAGTGGGAACTCGAAGTCCCTCGAGGATGAGGGTGGGATTCCCACTCGAGAACACCCTTGTGCTAAACAACACAACAGACTCCACTAAACAACTGAAGACTAAAAGAAGTCATAACAAACCAAGAACATATCAATAATCAACTCGGATTCTATGGTTGCTTTCCCCTTCCTTATATGCATTGTGAGCCTTCTCACCTTGGGCCCCACTCATTAAATCCACTACTCTCATGGAGACTTCCTCCCATTAACACTGTGTTGTCTCTCATTGATTATCCACACCAGCATTGTTTATTTAGTTAAATTTTACCCCATCCACATTCTCCAACCTTTATTTACACATGAGGGTGCTTTATCCAGCTACTAAGATGACCATTATTCACA
>JAXQQM020073095.1:0-99274 GCA_034641835.2 Pinus albicaulis | reverse complement strand
CTATGAAAATAAATTAGTAAAACCACCTTTATTAAGTTGTTTGTGGTCTAAAAAGGAAACCCCATGGGGAAACATTAAATAAATTCATATTTTTTTGATTTTCCTCAAGGAATAATTAGTTAAACAATAGTTTTATTAATATTCCTGATTATATTTAAGCCAAAACAAGGAAATCAATTAGATAAATCATTATTTATCTTATTATTCTCTAAGAAAAATTATTTAAACTTTACCTAAATAATATTCTTTGTTAAATATGACTAAATCTCCCTTAAATAATTAAATAAATCATTATTTATTTGATTATTAATCAAACATATCCTTAAAATGATAAATAAATCATTTATTTATTTTTTATTACTTAACCACATCCTTAAAATGATAAATAAATCATTCATTTATTTATTATTTACAAATAAGGGGGATTGACCCAAGTCAAATTCCTTTTCCCTCCAACAAATATAATAAAATATTCCATAAAAGTTGGATCTTGATTTGGTTAATAATATTTTAATTATGCACCAATATCTAGACTAACTCAATATTTTGTTATAAATAGAAGGGTTTTCCAATTCATTTTTCACCTTTTGTTGCCTAAAGATCACTCTGGATCTCAACTCTTGGTCTCGCTATTGATCTACCATCATAGCCATACTCTTCCATTTTTGTCTTGGTTTTCTACACCATCAAGAGAGAGGAATTCTAAATCTGAAGTGCTGAGGACTTACAAGAACCCATCACATTGAGGAGAACAGGGAACACCCTCTCGTGTTTTCTTCCCAGGTGCCATCAATACAAAATTTATTTGATATATTCTTGTCTTGTCTATTGGATGCATGGAGTAAATCTTATCTTTTCTACTGTTTAATGTCTTCTAATGCATAGATCTAGATTTTTGCAGCGTTTATCTTGATCACCTAACTACAGATATGAAGATATTAGCAGTCATTTCTGCTGTTAGGGTTGTTTGTTATGCGCAACTAAAGTGGTATTTTTTAAGACACTTGGAATTAAGATTCATACTAACACTTGTTTCCAAAGAATGAACCTCAAGATGTGGAGAAACCACATGCGGAGGATCATGGAGTGGCAGAAACCACTCAAGCAGAGAAATTTTGAGCTAGATGGGAAGAGGGAGTGCATGCAGCTATACCTCCAGGTGTGAGGTGGGGCGATGTGAAAAATTAATTCCAAGAATAAATTGGGCAGGGTTAATTGAGATGGTGTGTCTCATGGATCGAACTTGGCTACAAGGAGCCCACAGTACAACAATAGCAGGATCAATTATATTGATGCAGTCAGATGTCAGGAGGACAGAAATCAGAGTGACAGGTGTCAAATACTGGAGCGCAGATCAGAGTTGGAAGTAGTGAAGAGTGCATGGATGCATATGTCAACAACAAAGAGAGTCCAATAGACATGTGCAGTAGGTAACAACAGTCAAAATACTCAGATGAAAGATGCATTATACTGATTCCATTGCTAGGAGGCTATTTAGTTTCAAAAGTGTTGCATGAAAAAGTTGCATTTGCGAGAAAAAATAGAGAAGTGTTGCATGCAAGAGTTGGATGTGCGAGAAACACTAGAGAAGTGTTGCATGCAAGAGTTTCATGTTGCATGCAAGAGGTGCATGTGCACTTGCAAGGACATTCCTTTCTTGTTGAGAGGTATTTTTGAAGTTTGCAACAAGAAACAGTGAAATTGGCATCCAGAAGAAACATGAAAACACCTACACTAGTGTGGGGCCACAGGTCATGTAGTGATGGGTCCTTGCGATACATTAGTATGAACTTAAATTTATTTAAATAAATTGGATATGTGTCAAATTTAATTATCCCTTAATTAAATTGGAAAATAAAATGTAATCTTATCTCATAATCATTTGTAATAGTTAACTAAGTGTGATAAACTCAATTACCTCATGAATTTCGAGTTGAGGGTGGTTGGTGAGGCATGTAGAGTGATTCTATGTGTTTTAGAGTTCAAGTTGTAGTTAAGTGTATGAGTTTAATGCACAAGTAATTAGTTAAATCAGTTAGGTGAGTTAAAGTCAGTTGAACTAGTTGTAACTGTTTGTTGCACTAGTGAGAGATCAAGTGAATTAAATCATATTTAATTCAAATGTAGTTATCTGCCATGCATATGATGATTTACTATTAATAGTTGCATGCATGCCATTTCCAGTGGAGACCCAGTTGAGACAAAGGTTAAAGGGAAGTTAACTATAAGTTGTATTATTAGCAGGCTGCCCAGATGCAGTTAAAACACCACAGGATGCCTATGATACTCAGCGTAGTTGAGGAAGGATAGAATTCCTAAAGGATAGGGATTTCATTCATCAGGAATTGCGTGAGCAAGGTAGGCTAAAGACAGGCTGAGAATTGGCTAAGTGTTGGCCCGATTTTGTCTGAATCAGTGTGAGACGATAAGCAGAGTGCAAGAGACTCTTGTGAGAAGAGTGCATTGTAATTGTTTCATGATTCCTTATGGAATATACAATATATGATAGAGGGGTTTTGAGCAGTAAGCTTTCCCTGGGAAATTATCTATGTTGTGGTTTGATTTGCTTCTTTCTTTACTTGTTGTGATTGGCGATTGTGTTTATTTTCTACAATTTATTTGTAGAAGGATTCAATATCTAGCTTCAGTACATTGCTTGATCGGATTGAATCCATTGATGTACATATGCCTGTATAATTTCTACACTGCTCCTTCCCCTATTTTCAAAGATTTCATCACTTGAGTTCTGTAAGCATTCATATTCATGAGTTCTATCAGGGGAATGGGTATTTTAAGTTTGGCCAATTCATTTTCGATGTTTAATGATGTTTGAATTTTATATATATTAATAACATCTTGTTTATTAACAACATATTTTTGGTAATTATCCTTATGTTGACTAGTAGAGTGATATCGTTTTGGGTTGTTTTAGAAGCAGTATCAAATACCTTCCTGTCAGGAACATCTACAGTATTTTTGGGATAAATATCAGGATTTTTCTTAGGAGAGGTGTCATATGTATTTTTATCGGGAGTATCAACAATATTTTTAATAGGATTATCAGTTGTTTTCCTACTCCTCAAGTTGTACTATTTACGGACTTCCATTATTTCATTTTAAAAACCTTGTTTGTAATCTCTTGATTCCTTAGAATTTACTTCAATTTGTGAAAGTAAGAAGAGGTCTTATTCTTCTTGAGTTAAGGAAATGGATTCACTATCATTTATTCCCATTAAATTTATCTGATTTTCATCAAGATATTCAATTAGTTCTCCCTCTTCATCTGCATAGTTTTCTTGAAATGGGAGTCTGATATGTTGATATAGACCATTTTTTTCTCTTTGTTTGATCTAGGGTGGGTTTCTCCTAAATTTACAATTTCTGATCTGATGACCAGGTTGGTTTTCTCTATGGGGAGATCTATCTGTTATGCTTATTCTTTCCATCATTGTTTCAATGATTTTGACCAGGGTATCTATTTTGGCATTAACGGAAGAAGTAGAAGGTTATTCTTTTATTGTTTCTCTCCTTTCAGATCTAATTCTAGCTCTTTTAGCTAAAATATTGGCTTCCATACTTACAACATCTCTCTGCATTTCTTCCAAGGTAGTAGGGTTCCTTTCCCTAATTTGATAAGATATATTGGCATGAAAACCATCTAGAAACTTGATGAAGGCTAATCCTTGAGGAGGCTTAATGGTTTCCGGGATAGCATTATAAATGTTTTTAAATCTAGTGCAATAATCTTGCACACTTTCCCCAGGTGCTCTCCTGATATTTTCATACTCTACTAAAATCTGAAGAGGAATTTTCTTGACTTCCCATCTACTGAAAAAATATTGATGGAAGGCAGTAAGGTAATTTATGGTAGCTGTTGGTAAAGCTTTGAACCACTTCCTTACCTCTCTATTAAGGATTTTGGAAAAAAGCCTCATCTTTACATCTTCTTCATCTAATTTCTGAAGGTCAGAACAATCATTCATTTTGTCTACTTGTTGTTGTGTAGTGACTTCTCTAGTGCCATCACATTGAGTAATTCTAGTCTAGTAGTCTTGAGGCATATTATGTAATGGTCCAGGTAAAACTAGAGGAGCATACCTGGCTGCCATGACTAATATGTGGGTGGTATGAATATGGAAAAACTAGTTTTGCTGTGCTAGCCTCCTCATCAGTATTAAATAAAAGTGTGCTTAAGGATTGTCTCAAATAGAAATTTTATGAGAGGTTTTATGTGTCTTTTATAAGAAATTCATGAGGTAAATTATCTTTAAAATCACATATACAATAAGTAAATGAAATAGAATTCAATACACAGAAACCACATAACACAAAGCCGATAAAGGAGTTCACCCCTCCTGGGCTACATATCCTTGGACCTGCTTCAATGTCTTGGTTCTCTTTGGATTAATCATCAATTATCTGATTACATGCACCTACAGTGTTCCAATGGCTTTACAACCTATTCTATTGGATTCAAAAGACCCAAAAACCCCTAAGTAGCCTCTTTTGTCTTTGCAAATGGTCTTTAGGTGAACTAGACATGTCATCCTCTCCTGTTGGCCCTGGGCATATTTAATCTTCAAAGTGAAAAGTGCTCCTCTACCTCTGCAACCTGCACCATCCTGCTTAGAGCATCAAAATCATCTAGGATAGTCTCTTTCTAAGCCTAATTTGGTCAAACAATGCTCTAGTTATGGCTTCTTTAGTTTCTCCTAGGAAAACTCCTCTAAAACTAGAGAAACTCCAGTTAACTCCGCCACATTTGGAATTCCCGCTGATATTGGCAGACACAACCAAATTAATCTGTAGATATAAGTGTAATTAATGAAATATAAGTGGGAGTTAAACTAAAGTTAGGTGCTAATTTCGCCATTATGGATAAGCACATTTTAAAACATGGTTATGGGTTAATTAAACACGGTTTAGTGGCTAATGGCGTGCTTAAGTTAAGAGTCTCCACCACCGTCACGACACGTGGTCTTGTGCAATGGGGCTAGCCCTCTTTTCCTCCACCATAACCTTTGTTTAAACATAATTATGTGTGGGCACCTTTACATGTTAAGAAACATTACGTAGTGTAGTTGGCAGAGTTGTTGCGTGTTGCAGGCGAGGTCCCAGGGTTAACCCTGACCTCCATCAGTCCTCCCATATAAATTTTTACTCCACCACACTATATGAAATTATACCATCACATAGCCAAATTTATGCCTTTGGGTAGAGGCATGTGGTGACCTCTAGGATAGCCATTTCATAACCCCATTAGTCCTCCAAAAAAAAAACCAAACTTTGCCACATAACCAGAAATTCGGGCCAACCATAATTTGACAAGTGTCAGAACACCACTCGCTGGAGGAAAACAAAATTTTTTACCCCTTTGACCTTGTTTGACCTTTTTTTTGAAAATTCGCTTGTTTGGAAAAGTAGATAGTAGGCTCTAACTTTCTCATACAGAGCCTATTTTGAGTGAAACGAAGTGCATCAGAATCAGGAAGATGAGACCTATCCGGTCATTTAGGTTCTGGGCGATTCTGAGCACTTTCATTTTTTTAGAAAATTTTTGCCCCCAATTCAATTTATGATCATTCCTTCCCACTGAAAAGGCTTTTGGACCCACAAAAGCTGATTATCTGATGAGATTTTAATACTCTTCTCTTTTCCAAGTTGTATCAACTTGATTCTACTTGGAAAAATCTCCATGAAAACCACTTTGTTTCACTAACATGCCTTGCCTTGCAAATGGCTTGGCACTTCAACAAATGTCCTCCTTTTGCTGTTGATCCAATCCAACACTTTTTGGCTGCTTGTTGTTTAATTAAACACTTGTTGTACCAAAGTGATCCCTCAGTTCTTGGAAAGCTAACTGGTGACCTTCCCCTTGAGAATCCTATTCCTCCTTTACACACACATGCATTCGATGCAAGATTCTCCTTGGAAACCAATTTTCCAAGTTAAACCCATCTGAGTGAACTACACCAATGAGTTCCAATATTAGTAATCACAAGAAAATAAATGACCATTCTTTTTACCTCCATGGTACCAAATTCCACATCTGGAAGAATGCATTCGCCATATCTTTCGTTTCTTGGCGTTAATACATAAAATGGTCTACAATGGATGCTATTTTGGCTGCAAAATTTTTGGCATCTTGTGTACTTTTTAGTTCTTGATTCCATCATCCTCTAGTATTTACATGCTGCTTGTTGTTATGACATCCCCCCGCTGAGCTGGGATGCCTAATGATAAGGGGCCATATACTGCAAAGCAAAAATCATGATGACCACATGGACTGTCAAAGCCTCCTTTTCACCTATCGAAACCTTTGAAAGGGCTTAAAATCCACCTTTTGGCTTTAAAAATGGTATTTTTAACATATTGGGCCTCTAAGCGCCTTCCTATTTAAGCCCTCGACCCTCATTTCTCATATAACCTTGTTTTATGACCGACGGCTAAAAGTCCTTAATCCCTATTCGGCCATCGCACTTCACTTCATCCAAATTCCTAGTCCCTGAGCTCTTTTTTCACCGATGTGAGAAACTCCAACACAATCATAACCGTCGATCTCCATCCACAAATCCAACGGTCATCGCTTCATCGCTCCATCGCACATCACACATCGCTCTCCCCCATTTCCACTTTATGTTTCACCGCCAATGTCCATCCCCCACCGATTTAATTTGAGCCATTGATCTGGCTCCCCCAGATCCAATGGTCGACGCTTCCTCGCTCCATCGCGCGGTGCCCACCCATCGCTTTATCGCTCATCGGCACTTACTTTTCCATTGGCCATTGGCATATCGCAACCTCTAAATTCTTCCTTCCCGGACCCTCTTCTCAACCGATTGTCGATCCTGCGATGCATTCTCCACCGTCCATCTCATAGATCCGACGGCTCGCGTTGATTCACCTCTACTTCCACCCGTGGGCACTTTCAACACAAAGGTCAACCATTTGAGTGCCCCTGCAGTTGACTCCTCAGGCTATGGGAGATCTTCATCTGACGGTCTAGATTTACTACAGGGGCACCCGACCTGCAAACCTGTCCGTACCTCAAGTGCCCCTGCTATACGTAATTTCTTTCAATTTTTGATATAATCCCATTGGTCCCACACGACCATGCTGGGACCATTTATCATGTTTCCTCATGATCTCCACCGTTGATCTACTTCCCCCCCCCAAATCCAACGACCCACAGGAATTTTCGCTCCCATCTTTCGATGACTGTCCAAAACCCATTTTCAACGTGAAATGGGCGGTTTTGTAAAGACACATGTCACCTTCCAATCCGTATCACGTCCATTTAGCCCCAAACCACTTACCACCTCAACCCTGCACGATACCACCTCCGGTATTCTCGAAACCGCCATTGCACCTCTTTGCGCCAAATACAGTTTTGAACCTTGGTTTTCATGGTTTTCCACCGTGAGGCCATCTTCCGCTGCATCTATTGCCTCCGCACTGCTCCTCCACCTTTACCCGAGCCATCTGAAGAAGTCAAACCATAAACGCAGGATTTATTTAATTTGTTTGCTGTTTGTGTAGGTTTTTCACGACCGTTGTAATGAACACAGGCCCTTACCTAGCCAATCACAGTGGCTCGAGGCCAAGGATGACGATACTCCACGCCCAAGGAAGTAGAGAAAAATATGCAGAGAGGCATTCCTTGTCCAAGACAATGGATCATGACCAATGGCCGTTCTATGGGACCCTCCAGCACAGAAAGCTAGTTTTTCCAATAACTGGCAGTACTGCATGCTCCAGCGTAGAAGGCCGTCTCTTCCACTATTAGCAACATTGCACCCTCCAGCTCAGAATGCCAGCTATCCCATGACTAAAAATATCACCTCCGCCAGTAGCAATAGCAGCTCCACCTCATCAAACAATGATGATTATGCATGACTGGCCCCACACGACCTTTTCATCTTATGTTTTCTTTTTCACTTTGTCATTTCGGGTGAAATTATTATTTCACCCTTGCAGTTTTTACTTTTAGTCAGTCAATTGTTACATTTTAGTTAGAAACGACTTTAGGCTTGCATTTTAAGATGATGAGAGGAAATATTTCCTCATCATCGTTTCTGTTTTGATTTAGACCTGCAACAGCATACCAACACGCGGAGAAGATATTTTCCCAAAATATCTTATCATGCACAGGAATCAGTGGTTATAAAAGCAGGAAGCAAACACTAAGAAAAGGTTCCAGATTTTATAAAAGACTCACTAGTTCAAGTGCTCTATATGTATTTTGTATGAACTCTGATATTAGATGTTTGAAGAGCCCGTAGGGATTCAGTAATAAGAATCTTTGATGGAATTGGGGATTTCGCTCTGGATGATTCACATTTTGTAACTCTTCTCTTTGTTTTTGAATATAAATTTTCATTTCGTACCTCTCCACATCTCTTGTATCTCATGCTCTGGAATGCGAGTGCTCCCATGTTTAAATGTGAATTTATCATTACAGATACTCGTGTTTACTCATACATAGCGCTTTAAACATGGCTCAGGTAGGATACTTTGTTTCATTTTCTCACTCTTTCGCTATTCTTCTGATATTAACTAAAGTGGATTCTTGTCTTTGAATGAGCCCAGATATATGGATTCTTATATTTGCATAGGCCCAGTATATATGGACTCTTATCTTTGAATAAGCCCATTTATAGTTGATATCTTATTACATCTTCTGTCATAGCCATCACTCACATATATTACTTGGTATCTGTGTGTTCATTTGAGAAGTTGGCCCCCTTTACAACATTCTGTCTTAAAGCTGTTTGATGTATCTACTTTTTGAAGTTTATACTCAGTTTATGCAGTTTCGTATTTTTTGTGTTTAACTTTGGGGTCTTGGTTCCACCCTTATTAAAACCATTCATCCAAGTGATATTTGCATGAGAGCCCAACATTGTCAACTGTAATCAGTTGAATCATATGCTCCTTGCATTTTTAAGATGTCCTAGGCACTGGTCTTTATATAACTCAAGGCTATCTCTAGGAGTTACAACACTGCTCATGCCATGATTTGAAAATGAAGGCTAATCATGAGCCTTTCGTTCAATAATGGACTTTCCAAAAGCTTGAGACATATTGTCACAGGGAAAACCATTAACTTGAAAAATACATCATGCAAGAAACACAACTTGAAGACCTCTTCCTTTTGGTCCTTTAAAGCAACAGATGTCACATCATGTGAAAATATCCATGCATTCTTACATCTTGGTGTACAAACCCATAGACCAAACACAAGTTGACAAAACATGCCTCTTCAAACAATTGACTCTCAAGTCAAACAAAAGCATGTACAACAACTTGAAGATTATTTTCTCAAAACAACGAGAATTTTAGATCTCATGAAACAATTCGTCAACATCTCCCTTTCACATTTGGAAACAAAATCAACTCTTCCAAGTTGATATGACATACATGTAACAATCAACCGAACAACACAAGTTGATCACTCATGCATGTGAAAATTATCAACACTCTCAAGTTGACAACATACATGTTAACAAAGAAATCAACCAACACAAGTCAATCACTCATGCATGTTCAAACACAATGAAACTATAAAAAATTTGACTATTCACACACACAAAATCTCATGCATGTATACAATGCTCAACTCTCTCGCAAGTACAATCACATGTACATGAATCTGATTGGTATGTACGAGTACTTAAAGAGCTGAATTGGTCAAATTTGCTGCAACAAAGTGAGTCAACATACTCCACTTTCAAACACCTTCTCGGTGTAAACATGCAACATGCATTCTAGAGAAACATAAATGCATTCACATGCAAATTTCAACTACAAATTGTCATCTTTGCTGCATCTAAGTGAGTCAACACAGCTCTAATTTTCCAACATCTTGCTTCATGCAATATGCAACATAATTTCAAGAGAAAATAAATGCATTCAATTGGAAAAGAAATGCATCAATAAGGCAATATTTTCACCAATAATCAAAAGAAATGCAAGGCATTAATTTGTTAAGAAACATAACGATCTCTTTCCAAACCACTTCAATGGTGCTGCTCTCAGCTACACTTCATATTGTGTATCATCCTGACCCACATCAATTATGGAATCCTAATTTCCATTCTTGTTAAGATCTCTCTCCACCTTCTTCAAATGTCATGGATGAATTGTTGGATACAAAGTCCAACACTTGTCTACAAGATGACCTGCTTATGGCAATGAGTGAAAAACAATTGCATCTTCTTTTCAACATGGTTTTCATTGTCCATTGGACCTTTGGATTTCTATCTCCTTTGTTTTAAAATTTTCTTGTGTATGGCTATATTCTTCCAACACCTCGAAATAATATGGTTATTCCAACCAAAAAAGGAAAATGTAAATTTTCTCCAAATCTTATGTGAGGATTTTCCATGTTTATCATAATCAAAACCAACTTGATTGAAGGAATAGTTATACCTTGCACATTCACCTTTGTTGCCTTCTTAAGGAGGTGAATTTGATGAAGTATTGGCTCTCTTCGAAATGCCAAAAATGGCTTAAATGACTTTAGAGCTTTCAACATCTTCTTGTTTTCCATTTCCATTATTTGCATGCTTATGAGCATCTTCTTGCAAAGTGGGTGTAAAATTTTTTCATTCCTCATTAACAAAAACTTCACAAGCTTCAGGTAATGAAAGTCCTTGGAACACCTTCATGTGCCTCCTTGGATTTGGAGCATTCTCCATCATGTTGTCCATAACCAAGACCCAAATACCTATGCCTTTCCTCTAAAACAATTGGCTCAACTATGCCTTGTGCATGTTTGCCGAATTCTTTACCTTCATAGCCCATATTCATCATTAATTTGGACTCTATTCCTCTAGTGTGTCTTTCAAAAGCACCTACACATTAATTTTGAGAAGAAATTGAAGATAAAATTGAATTTCATACCTCTTTTTCATGCACATAATTAGCTAAAGGTTCCTTGGTTTCATGGAGTTGAGCCTCCATCTCATGCAACCTTTTTATGGTTTCATTTGCAATATGGAGCCAAGTCGCCATATCATGCATATTTTCAAGAAGCTCTTGCTTCTCCTCCTTCATGGCCATCAAATAATCTTGAAGCATAGTTCCCTCTTTCCTATCTTCAACCATTTCTTGCACCATATATATCATGATGAATAGCTTCTGAAACATCTCTTTATCAAAGAGTCTTGCTAAGGAAGATTGATTATAAACAATGCTAGATGTAGCTACCATCGAGTGATGTTTCTAATTAATGCATAAAAGCTTTTTTACTGTGATTTGAGATTTGGGTCCTCAATCTTGAGCTTCTACTGAAGAGAGGAGATACACATAAACTTGCACACAGTTAAATTCTCCTTACACATATGCAAAAGAAATAGCTAATTCTATAGCTAATATTGGCAAACCCTGAGATAAAATTAGGCTGAAATGAGCTAAAATGTGCTCTAATACCAACTTGATCTGAATATGGACAAGCTAGTTTTGATGTGCTAGCTTCCTCATTAGTATTAAATAAAATTGTGCTTAAGGATCGTCTCAAATAGCAAGTTTATTAGAGGGTTTATGTGTCAAATTTATGTGTATTTCATAAGAAATTCATGAGGTAAATTATCTTTAAAATCACATATATGACAAGTAAATTACAGAGAATTTAATACATAGCAAACAGATAACACGTAGCTAATAAAGGAGTTCACCCCTCTTGGGCTACATCTCCTTGGACCTGATTCAATGGCTTGGTCCTCTTTGGATTAATGGTCAATTATATGATTAAATGCACCTACAATGCTTCGATGGCTTTGAAACCTACTCCATTGGATTCATAGACCCAAAAACCCCTAAGTAGCCTCTTCTGGCTCTGCAAATGGTCTTAAGGGGAACTAGACATGGCCTCCTCTCCTGGTGGTCATATGCATATTTAATATTCAAAGTGGAAAAATAACTTACATAAGTGCTCCTATTCCTCTGCAACTTGCACCATCATGCTCAGAGAATCCAAATCATCTAGGATAGACTCTTTCTGAGCCTAATTTGGTCGAAAAATGGTCAAGTTATGGCTTCTTCAGTTTCTCCTAGGAAAACTCCTCTAAAAGTGGAGCAACTCCAGTTAAATCAACCAAATTTGGAGTTTCCATAGAAATTTATGGACTCTACCAACTTAATATGTAGAGATAAGAATGATTAATTAAAGATAAGTTGGAGTTAAATAGTGGTTAGGTGCTAATTCTGCCATTATGGATAAGCACATTTTAAATCATGGGTATGGGTTAATTAAACCCAGTTTAGTGGCTAATGCCGCACTTAATTTTGGAGCCTCCGCCATGGTCACAGCGCGTGGTCTTGTGTGATGGGGCTGTCTCTCTTTTCCTCCACCACAAAATTTTTTTAAACATAAATATGTGTGGGTGCCTTTACATGTTAAGAAACATTATGTAGTGTAATCGGTAGAGTTGTTCTGTGTTACACGCGAGGTCGACCCCAACCTTTTCCGCTCCTTGCATATAAATTTTTACTCCACCACACTATATGAAATTCAACCATCACATAGCCAAATTTCGGCCTTTGGGAGGGGGCACGTGGCGGTCTCTGGGCTAGCCACGTTTCGTGACCCCATTGGTCCTCCAAAAACCGGCCAAACTTTGCCACATAGCCAGAAATTCAGGCAAACCATAATTTGACAAGTGTCAGCACACCATTGGATGGAGGAAAACCAAAATTTTCACCCCTTTGAACCAGTTTGACTGTTTTTTTTTTTAATTTTCCTGTTTGGCAAAGTGGACAATAGGCTCTAACTTTCTCATACAGACTCTGTTTTCAGAAAAATGAAGTGCGCCAGAATCAGGAAGACGAGACCTATTTGGTTGTTTAGGTTCTAGGCGTTTCTGAGCAATATAATGGTTTAGAAATTTTTTTCCCCTAATTCAATTTCTGATTGGTGAGGATGAATGCGAGATGAAATTGTAGGAGGTGTAGATGTGGAAAGGACTAAAATAGTTTGAATTATGGCATGTGATGTTAAGGGGTAGGTAATGGAAATTTTTGAAGAAATAGAAGAAGTGGAAACAAGGTGTATAGATTGCGAGAAGGGAGAAGAGATAGAGAACAATGGTGATGAAATTTTAATAGATTGATGGACATATACTTTATGGACAACTTGATCTAGATCTGTCACCAAATATTCTAATTTTTCCAACTATTAAAGAGCTTGGGTATCAAGTTCTGGATCTACTGATTAGTGTTAAGATTTGTAAGGGCTCAAGACAATTTGATCAAAGACTGTTTCACCTACAAAACTTTCATATTTGGTCCTAAACAAACTATGTTCAAAAGGTAGATCAAATTGAATGTTCTCTATGGTAAAAAATCTCTCAGGAAGGGAATTTTATCTTGGTGGAGGAGGAATACTCCCTTGGATTTTTGCTAACTTTTCTTCCTTATCAATTTCTCAGGGTCATCTAAGATCTTAGGAGGGTTTGGATATGGATGTGATCTAGTGTGAATTCTTTTAGGAACCATATCTGAATAGTATTAAGCACACAATTTTAACTATGTACAACGTCTACAACCTCCGAACATTTATTTCTAAAATTTGAATCTTTGATTTTTCTAAAAACGTTTTGAACCAGGGAAATAAATTTATGAAATTAAGTGTTGTTCGTTCCCTAACAGACTCGCCAGAATTTTACCACGCCGTAATTTTTGAGGTTGTATAAAAAATCATAGAGGTAACCATAGAACCACTTTAGAAACTGGGAATATAGCCCTTCCAGTTTCAGAGAGGGATATCTATTTAGGATTTAGAATAGTTTGTTTAAGATATATGGCTATATATCTAGTTCTTTGTTTGTTTATTTTTAGATTTTTTGGTTGATTAATGCCATAATTTACCGTTGGGTTATGGAGTCAATTAATTAAATATGGATTTGTTTCAGTCTTTAAAGGTAGATTTTACACGGCAAGGTGGCCAACTAAATTGGATCCTGTAGGCTAAATGAGATGGACAAGAAGAAGATTTAGAGAATTCATTAAGAAAAGTGAAACTAAGAATTCATTTACTTAACTTCAGTTGAAAACATCGAAAATTTTCAAATCCATAATAAGAGTGTGCATTAAAACAAATTATGTTCTTAATTTAATTTTGAATAAAGCATAATAGAAAACAATGTTGAATAACTTTGGAAATACATAAAAAAAATGAGAATCATTTCACTAGTAGCTTGACACAAGAATCCTGTGAAAGAGCGTTATTTATTACTGAAATTTCCACAATAACTTGGTGGAACAACTTTACAATAGTATTCTTTGATGCAAAAAATCAACCTCTACTACTTCGAACTAAGAAGTATTTATAATATTTGTACAAAATATCTTGATCTAAAAGATTAGGATAAGTTTTAGAAATCTCTAACAAATAATTACATCAATTAATACTCAAATATATGAATGCTAAAAAATTTCTGACTGCTGTCAATGACTTCAAGGAAAATTATTGATGACATGGCCCAAAAATGTGTTGCCTTTTGTTGGAAATTGGATAAACCAACTCTCCCCATGTGTTTTGTGGCATGGAATAACCGCCTCTCGTGGATCCTTATCTCTGGCGATGCGACCGTTGAATAACACCTGTGGGTTTTAATCTAATGGAAATCATGATTCCCAACAAGTGGTATCAGTGCGTAGGTCATGAGTTCGATACACACCCGACTCGCGTTGGGGGCGGGGAGAGATTGTTGGACATTGGATAAACCAACGCTCCCCATGTGTTTCGTGACATGGAGTAACAGCCTCTCGTGGATCTTTATCTCTGGTGATACGATCATTGATTAACACTTCGCATTGGGGGGGGGGGGGGGAGATTGTTGGACATTGGATAAACCAACACTCCCCGTGTGTTTCGTGACATGGACTAACAACCTCTCATGGATCTTTATCTCTGGCAATGTGATCATTGACTAACACCTGCGGGTTTCAGTCTAACGACAATCGTGATTCCCAACACCTTTTTGTCTTTTTTTTGGAGATGAAAACTTTTTACTCAATGGTCTCACACAATTGATCCCATATTTCCTCACTGGGTATAGAAATATTGATTAAATTTATATATACTTCATCTACTTCAATATATTTTTCAAAAGGTGTCTTGTTGATGAAAATGTGTTTAATTTCATGCTTGATAGTTAAATCAAACTCCAAAGATTCTAAGAAATCTTTCCCTGTGATATGCCCTTTGATGCATGCTAATTTGGATTTGTATATTGAAATAGTGTAGAGATTCTCACATTAATCTTCCAAGCTGATTAATATATCATTTGGCATTACAAACCCTAGAAAAACTCTATGGTTCAGCAAATCGAACTTGATATGAAATCTCTGGACAACAGTTTTATAAAGTCTGACACTTAGTTTCCAATTGGGTCATTAAATTCCTTTTTTTCAATAACCTTTTAATCTCTAAGCTAGTATCTATCCTATCTTCAATCTCGATCTATTATAATTCTGATCAGGTATTTGAATTCAATACTTTAATCATGGCTGAGGTCTCCCTTTGTTTTTCTCCCAATGCTGTTTTAACTTGTTCTATTGTTGTCTTGCACCCGTCAATTAACTCTTATTGTTCAAAAATTATCTGAATGGATGGCCAAATTTCAGTTATGTCTTGATTGATTTCCAGCCAAAAATTCTCCTTGGCTTGTGCCAAATTGTGAGAAATCAGTGACTCATGCTCTAGTTTTTCAACTCTCTTGGCAAGTTGGTGAGATTTCTGCATCTCAGCTACATAGAGGGTATCATTTTTTATCTTATGTCCCTCCAAATTATTTAGCTTATCCCGTAGTTTGTCATTCTCTTGTATCTGAATAGATGGGTCGTGTATAACATTTCTAAAATCACTTGATGTTGGTGTTGAATCTTCGTTTACTGCTGGAACTGCAATTGGTATGGTTGTCACTAGAGCTAGGGATGATTGTGCAACCTGTTCCTTTTACTTTAGTAATTTTTCTATTTGATCCTCCATCTCCTTAATCTATATATTTTTCTCAATAATTAGTTTGAGAATGTGTTATTTGTGCTACTAATTTTCTTCTATTTCCTTTGCTTGTGGATCCTATGTAGATGGTAACTCAAGCTATTTCCTAGGTGCTGCTATATTTGCATTATTTCTCTTCAGAATTTCTTCCACTACCTTGATATCATTGGGACCATATCCTAGTTTGATCATCAGGTCCTCCAATGATTTAATTTTGTTGTCCTTTTCCAATGAGGAGATTTTATCGAACTTTAACTTTGTCTAGACATTACTCAGTGACCTCTTTAGTTTTGAAGCTGCCATAACAGTGCTAGTCGTGGTGGAGAAAATAATTTCTCCCGACTGTCTATGCATATCCATTTGATCTGTGGGATGTATCTGCTTTGCATTGAATGAGAAAATATTTTTCTTGTAATCTAAAGGGGTTTTTGGAAATGGCATTTGAGCCTTCAAGAATGCCATCTGCATTCTTCCTTTCTCACTATCAAATGCTGTTAATAATCTATGCTAGGAAGTAGAGGTCTACTTCCAGAATTGTGCATATGTGTTGAACTTGAGTGCTTCATTTTTATGTTTAGTTTCCAAAAAATTATTGAAGATGTTGGGCCCATCTTGGTTGTCACACAATTTTGTTGACTGTACTATTTTTGAAGGATCCTGCGAGGTTGAGGAGGATGGAGTATTAGGGAAAATATCCTCTGGCACTATTGAAACTTGTCAACCAACCATTACAATGGTGTCCCATCCTTCTTCATTATGAATGATGACTTCTTTAGGGTTTGTCTTTTTCCTTTTCTGATAAATAATGAAATTTTTGGCACTAATTTCTACAACAGCAGAATTTGTTTCTTCCCTTAGTATTTTTTTCTACTTCTCTTGAGGCACTGGAGTTTGGTAGGTGGATATTGATAGAATACACTCCTCTACTTCCTGTAATGTATTCTCCTCCCACTTATCTTGATTCATATCTTGATATATGGTCTAGGAGTATGATTTTAAGTTGTGGTCTTGTGCTCCACCCTTAAATCAGAGGCTATGTTGAATGGGTCATATGACCAAGTGAAAATTGACATGAAATTCATTTGTTCTAGGACTAAATTTGCCTCATTCCATTTTGCTTTGGTATTGCATATGAAAGATACCACTTGTGTCTTAACTTTAAACTGTGATTTCATTTTACCTGAAACAAAGGGGATCTCATCCATATAAATCATCTGCCTTATATATTCTAGAGAAAAATCCTCATTGGAACATATTTGGGCAGCTTTTAAGGAGCCAATTCCACCCAACACTCTTACTTCTGTATAATTAATGTATAAATAACAATCTCCAGTATTGGTCTGCTCACTTAAGTGTAAAATTATTTTGATATTTGAGCTGATTCTTCGCTCACTTTGACTATTGAGAAGCCCTACAGCTGTATGAATAAAATTGTCTTTGAAGTCTACAAAATCAAACTCTGTTGAATGTCTTATTACTAATGAGGTCCAATGTATCAATGATTGGTTGACTCCTTGATCATCTTGCTTATGCAGTGTTATTGGAAAATTTTCACCCTGATGAAAAATAAACATGTAGACTAATACATATTCATATTTAGACACACCTTCTGTAGTGATATTCATCATTTTTTCATGCATATTATCAACCAAAAGGTGACTGAAATTAAACATGAATGTTGGCTTATGCTCTTTGGAAAAAATGGATAGAAGTCCTAGAATAAGCTCATCCACCCACTGATTGAATGGTATCTTAAAAGGCAAGAAACTAAAGAAATAATCTGTTTGGCTTTCTCTAGGAACATGGAAGATGGATAGGGGGGGTTTTTATTGGGGAGTTGAGCATCTTCTAGGAGGAAAATCTCGAAAATATGGGCTCTCTGAGGGAAAGTGAGCTTATGGTACAAATCCATAAGGGCAGCTGCAACAAATTGGCTGAGGGACTCATTTTTAGGAATGAGTAACATCTGATTGATGGTTTTAGGTGAAATTGTGACCAAAATGTCTCCATTCTGGATAACAATGGTTCTATGAATAGGGTTATATTTGGCTTGAAACCACATTACAAGTCAAGGAAATGGTGAGTATGTGGAAATTAAAACATAGGTAACATGGATTCCCAAAGGATGATCTCATCCACCTTGTCTAGATAGGTTTGTTTTAACCATCGGTGTAATTTGAACAAGTTGAATTTACATTCGATATCGTTGATCTTGTAATACTGGCCTGCTAGGGGAATATGGTTGAGATATGGGGTGGAAGAAGTCTTAGGGTTATCATTGGTGTTTGGTTTTCCATTGGTGGATTTACCCTTTCCATTTTGTGCCATGTTTGAATAGTTTGGGGATGAAAGGAGGTGACAGATTCTCGATGTGGATGGTACCCAGAGGGATAATTGGATCTCAATCAACATGTAGTGAGCTCTAAATGTGGTAGAACTGACTCTCCTCTATCGGATCGGATGCTGCTACGCTCGGGGTTTCTCTAGTTTGCACTACTGCTGCGGCTACGCCTGGCTTGCCAGCGCCTTTGGCTCCGCTCCCTCTCTTCTGCTGGCATGGCCCCTCTGGGATCCTCCCTGGAGGCTGCCACTGCTCAACTTTCTTTCTCCGCCCTTGTTAAATCTCTGCAACTTTTGAGGCCTCGCCCGACGCTCTCAAAATTTGTAAAGAAACTTTAGGGTTTTCAGGAAGTCATTCTTCTTCCATCTCTTCCTCACATGGCTGCTCTTTCTCTGGCTGAAAAAGGACTCATTCGATAATTTACTAGGCTTTGGCCCTCTCTGAGAACGATGCAGTGATGGGTTGAGTGAAAATGGGCTGATAAAATTAATGGAAAAATCTCCATACGATTTTGTGGGAAAGGGTACTTCACTTTTCACTTCGAATCCAAAGAGGACAAAGATTTAATCTTCAGGAATGGGCCTTAATTCATGGACTCTAGAGGTCTGTATCTTAAAAAATGGACCTTGAACTTCGATCCCAAGCTAGATATGCCCTGCGCGGTTCCGGTATGGGTCCATCTCCCTCACCTCCCTCTTCACTATTGGGGAGATGAATCGGTTCATGCCATTGGGAATTCCGTCGAAAAATTCATTGATCGCAGCGAACCAAAGGACAAGATGCAAGCATGTGCCAGGATCTGCGTTGAATTTGACCTAGGTAAAGCTTTCCTGGAGGCCATCAAGCTCAAGGTGGATGACTGGACCCACATTCAAAAACTATATTATGAGTAGATCCCGTTTAAATGTAAGGTATGTCACGAATACGGCCACTTTGCTAATCATTGTTCTAAAGTTATTGATGTTGAAAACCCTGACCAAGATGCACAATGGGAAACAGTTAAAAAAAAGAAATCTGCCCCTAACCCTAAAGCTATCTAATCCTCTGCTCCTCCTCAAGCCAATCCATTAGCCTTAACCTCCTCTCCTTCTTCCCTGGAACCCCCCATTCATCCTTCATCACCCTCCGTCCAGCCCCCTCCCCCCCCCCCCCCCCCCCAATTCTGCCCTGGAATCTTCCAACCCCTTTTCCTCATTATCTCCTCCCAATGATGATACTCCTCTCATCATCCCCCTCTCTCAACCTGATGCTCCATGCTCCTCTCCTTCCCTCCAGGACAATCCCTCTGCCCCTGATCCCCCCTCCATCCGTGCTACTAGAAAATCTTTGAAAGAGCATGGTGTAAACCTTGAACCTCTTAAAAAGCAAGGGCCAGGTAGGAGATCCATCAAGCAACAAAGGGATGAAAATGCACAAAAGGAAATTTCAATGGGCACCAAAAACCCCATAGAAACCTACATCTTGGGCAAAATTAGTAAGGAGATGGGGGCTAAGGAACAAGGAGGGCGAGCAACCCTTCGTACCACCAGTACTCAATGATGAAAGTCCTCTCTTGGAACAGTAGGGGATTAGGGAACCCCTCCAAAACTATTGCCCTCAAAGATCTGATAAATCATGAGAAACCAGGAATCCTTCTCTTGCACGAAACTAAGCAAGGGAAACCAGAAATGAAAGACATTATTGACAAGTTCAAGCAATATGAAGGCCTTCTCTCTGAATCAAGAGGGGCTTCTGGGGGTCTTGTCACCATTTGGAAAAAAGTGAATGGAGACTTAAAGGCAGTATTATTAATCAGAATTGGATCAAAGTCATATTAGAGAACCTCGGAGACAACAAAACAATAGTCACCTACAATGTTTACGACCCAAATCATTACAGAGATAAAGAACAGTGTTGGAAATATATCAAGACCAATATAGATGAAGACGATAATAGTAATATAATAATAGGAGGAGATTTTAATCTCATTCTCCACTCCAATGAAAAAAGAGGAGGAAATTTCACCCAAGATCCATTCAGAAATCAATTAGAAGGAATCATGCAGGAGCATGAGTTGGTAGACATAGTTCCTAAAAATCACAAATTTACATGGAGTAACCGTAGAATCGGGAAGGAAAATATTATGGAGAGGCTAGAAAGAATTCTTGTGGACATCACCCTCCTATAATCTTTCTCAACAACTACGGCCCTTGTGCTTCCCTTTTCTGCTTCTGACCACTACCCAATCACGATCACTCTTGAAGAGCAACGCCCCTTAGGGCCAATTCCTTTTAAATACAGTCCTCTGTGGAACAATATCCCTGAAGCCAATCAAATTTTCTAGTATATCTGGAGCCAAAATATAGAAGGATCACCTGTATTCATATGGGAAAGCAAGCTAAAGAACACCAAAATCGCTCTCAAGGAATGGGTGAAATTCCATTACAAAGAGCCAGAGAGGACTCAATTAGAAATAAAGCACAATTTGGAAGGCCTCCATGCCAAAATTGAAACAACTGGACTCATCCAAGAACATCGTGCGCTTAAAAATGATCTTTATTTCCAGCTTTATTGCTCCAACAGAGAGGAGGAGTAGAAATGGCACATTAAATCGAGACAGCTATGGCTGCAAGGAGGTGACAAGAATTCTGATTTTTTTCACAAATAGGCCACTGTTAGGAAGATTCGAAACAACATATGTTCCATCACTGATGCAAAAGGAAATCTTCATTCTGATCAAGAAGCAATCAAAATGGCTACCTCTGCACACTTTCAAGACCTTCTCATTGAGATGAGAAGTGACGAGGATTAATCTGATTTCCTCCAGTACCTTCCCACTACGGTCAATGAGGAAATCAATAATCTACTCAGCAGAAAAATTGATGAAACAAAGATCCAAAGGGAAATATGGACCCTGCAACCAGAGAAAGCTCCGGGCCGAGATGGATTTTCAATCAGTTTTTACATGACATATTGGGGAATTATCAACAAGGATTTGGTCAAATTATACAATGGGCCCAACACAGGTGCAAAATAGGAGGCTATACTAATGCTACTCATCTTGCCCTCATTCCCAAAGAAAATCGTCCCTCTTCCTTCTCCAGATTTCAGCCCATCTCCCTTTGTAACTCCTCTTATAAAATTCTGACCAAAATTCTTTCTCCTCACCTTTAAACCCCATCTTCATTCTCTCATCTCCGAGAACCAAGGAGGCTTCATGTCCAATAGACAAATCTCTAATTCCATCCTCCTCGTCCAAGAAGCAATCCATTCTAGCCTCTCTTGCAAAGAAAAATGATTTATCCTAAAGCTTGATTTGGCCAATGCTTTTGACCGGGTCTGACACTCTTTCCTCATCGCTGTTCTAAAAAAAATGGGATTTGATTCCTCCTTTCTTGACCTTGTTAAAGCTTTCATTACTGGTCCTTAGATCTCCCTCCTCATAAATGGCAGGCCAGCTCCCTCTTTTTAGTTGTCTTGTGGTTTAAGACAAGGCTTTCCCTTGTCCCCTTATCTCTTCATTTTAATGGTTGAATCCTTCAGCAAGGCCCTGGACCACAAGCGCTGAGTCAGGCTTGTCACTGGCATTAAGTTTGGAAATGGAGTAAAAAAAATGAACCATTCTCAATTTGCTGATGATACACTGCTAATGGGTGGGGCCTCCAGCATCATAGCTCATCGGTTCAAATATCTTTTGGATAATTCATGAGCTACTCAGGAGGCTTGATCAATCATCTTAAAAGTTGTATTTATGGATGGAATACTTCAGCTCAGTCTC
Organism: Pinus albicaulis; assembly: GCA_034641835.2. Lineage (NCBI taxonomy): Eukaryota > Viridiplantae > Streptophyta > Pinopsida > Pinales > Pinaceae > Pinus > Pinus albicaulis. The sequence continues at coordinate 77,170 of JAXQQM020073095.1, read as the reverse complement.
TGCACAACATTGCCAGCATTTTTGGGGTCCCTTACAAGTTGGAATGGGAAATTTTTCTTATCTGGGCATGCCTGTGAGCATAGGTCCCTTGAAGGCTGAAGTTTGGGACATTATCATTGAAAAAATGAAAAGCAAAGTGAAGCAATGGGGAGCCTCTTGGCTCAATCCTGATGGCCGCCACATTCTCCTAAAATATGGTCTCTCTTCCCTCCCTTTATTCCAATTTACCCTCCTTCAAGCCCCTGCCACCTTCCATCTCAAAGTGGAGGCCATTATTCGTCAATTTCTTTGTAAAGGAGGGAAATGTTAGAAAGAAAATACAATCTCATAAACTGGAGGTAGGTCATCCAAGATCAGGAGCATGGGGGTTTGGGCATCTGCTCCCCAAAGCTTCTAAATATGGATTTTGGTGTGAAGATAGTTTGGAGGCTAATCAACGACAAACCTGCATGGTGGAAGCGAGTTCTGGAAATTTAATACCTTAATACTTCAAGGCAACATCTTCTTGACCAAGCTATTCCCAATAAAGCTTGCACCAGGATCTAGGGGCTCTGTAAAAAAGCTATTTCCTTTCTAGCGCACAATATATCCAAAGTGCCAAAGGGTGGCAACAACATCAACATTGGGGCTGACAGAATTATGGGGCAAGCCCCCATTAACAGCAATCAGGGAACTCATCACATTCTAGCATATCTCAACAACATGGGGTTGCATAATCTAAACCAGATATCCACTTGGGATGATCTATCTCTGCTTTGGACTGGGTGGAAATTTCCTGAAGTCCAAACTCACTTAGATGCGAGTCTTGCTGCCCTCAAAACTCATCTCCATGGAATTTCTCCTATAAAGAAAGACAGTGAGGATGAATTTCGTTGGGATCCATCAGGATTGACCTATTCTATTAAAGCAACCTATCAAACTCTTTGCAATATGGATTACTCTGTGCCCATATGGTCTCTCTGGAAATTAGCTTGGAGATCTGAGGCCCTCCCCAAGATCAAATTCTTCATTTGGACTTTACTCGAATGGAAAATCTTAACCTCAGAGAATTTTAAAAAACGAGGTGTGATTGGTCCCTCTCGCTGCCCAAACTTCCAATCTGTTGAAGAAACCATTCAACATCTCTTTATCGAATGTCCCTTTTCCACCAGCTGTTAGAAGGAGCTCACTCCAAACTCTAACCTACCATGGAGCTCACACAAATCCATAGCTGAAGCCTTAGGCTTATGGAAGAAATTCTACCCCTGGAAACGTAAAAAGAACAATATAGCAAAAAGAGTTAGGATACTCTCCCCTTCACAACTCTTTGGAATATATGGCTGGCTCGAAACCAAAAAGTGTTCAAAGATAAAGCAACCGAATTTAGGAAGCTGTGTAATAAGGCTAGAAGTCCTACTCTCGAAACCATCTCAATTGAGAATCATGCAAATCAAATTGATTATCAGGACCTATGTGTGGAAGAGTGCAACTTCATAAGCTACTTGCTGGACAAGAATAAAATTATCAGTTGCAGCAGTAACCTCACCAAACAGTGGAACAACACCAATAACAGTTGGAAGTTTCGACTGAGTGAGGAGGATTTCAACATCTGGTTAAAGAGTTGCAAAAGGCCTTCCCTATTCTTTGATGGTGCGTCTAAGTCCAATCTGGGCATGGCTGGGGCTGGTGGTATTATTCACAATGAAGACGGTAGCATCATTTCTTCCTTTGAATGGGGCCTCGGTACTCTTTCCAATAACAGGGCCGAAGCTCTCGCCTTGTTCCAAGGCATATTACAACTGCAAAATCTTGGCATAAACAATGCCATGATCTTTGGTGATTCGGGCATCATTATCAACATCATGGTCCATAATCGCTTGGCATCAAACGTGGCCCTTCAGCAAACCACTAGCAGATGTCAAATCCTTATTGAAAATATGCAGGGTGTCAGCTTCTATCACATTCTCCACAACCTCAACAAGGAGGCAGACTTCTGTGCCAACAAGGCCTGCCACAAAACCATAGGATGCCTCTCCTGCAATGATGTCGATCTCCAAATCCACTTGCCATGAATCTACAAAATCTATGGTGGATCCTTAGTAGAAGACTCTCCACATTGTGGACCTGGTGTGCCTTTACCATCATATTTTCAAATCGGAGGCGGGATCACGTGCCACCTACACCTGCTCATGGTAATTTTATTTCATCCTCTATAATGATTTCAAATATTTTCTCACCTGATTTAAATATTTTTCGTCTCAGCAAGTTTTCCCCTTTCGAGACTGTTTTCCTCCTCTTTCCCTCGCTCTAGTCTTCCCTTTTCTTCCTCGTGACTTCTCGTGGCCTGCCCCGCCCTCCCTTTATTACCTCTCCCTTCTTATATGCCCTCCTCCCCTCTCTAGCCTTCATTCCTCTCCCCGTGCTGCTTTGCTGTGGAAGCCCAGCTGCTACTGTGTCTGCCCTTCTGTGGGTGCACCCTCTGCCCCTCGAGCTCTCCTCCTGCCTCCAATGCCTATCCCTTTGCCCCCTTAATCCATCGCTCCACATTTGGCTACTTGAAGCTTCTCCCCTTCCCACTTTCCCTTATTCCCCATTTTTATTACAGAATTTTGGAAATTTTTTCTTGCTGCCCAGAATGGCAAGGAGTGAAGACTGCTTGCACTGTGCTGACCTCCAAGCGGAACTGGAGCAAATTTGAGCCCATCAGAAGATCATGGACGATAAGCTCCATTTTCAGGCTAAGCTGGTAGAAGAGAGACATGAATTCGATCTCAAATTCCACTAGAGGGTCACCTCCCTCCAGGAACAGTTCAAAGAGCTCTCCAACAAGTGCACTCACGCACAAGAATCAATTGAAATTTTGAAGTACATGGTGGAAAAGAATACTGCACCGAGTACCAGCTCCACAAATTAAAGAAATTAGGGAGCATATTCCAATCCTGAAGACTCCACCGCTCACCAGATCAGCCATATAAATATTGACTAATCATGTCTTGCAAATTTATCTTCTTACTGTTTCAGTTCATTCGAATCTATGCACCTTCTGTTTTTTAGTCTTTTAGGAAAGTTAGAAGAAAAAGGGTGGTAGCAAACATCATTGCCACACCTCTCTCTACTACTCATATTTCACCTCTTGTAACTTTGGAGCTTCGTCTCCCTTTTTTTGAATACTAATAGCAACCGACTTTGTTAAAAAAAAAATTATATAAACATTACTTAAATAATACTCTTTGTTAAATATGACTAAATATCCCTTAAATAATTAAATAAATCAATGTTTATTTGATTATTACTCAACCATATCCTTAAAATGATAAATAAATCATTTATTTATTTATTATTACTTAACCACATCCCTAAAATGATAAATAAATAATTTATTTATTTATTATTTACAACTAAGGGGGTTTGACCCAAGTCAAATTCCTTTTCCATCCAACAAATATAATAAAATATTCCATAAAAGTTGTATCTTGATTTGGTTAATAATATTTTAATTATGCACCAATATCTAGACTAACTCAATATTTTGTTATAAATAGAAGGGTTTTCCAATTCATTTTTCACCTTTTGTTGCCTAAAGATCACTTTGGATCTCAACTCTTGGTCTGGCTATTGATCCACCATCATAGCCATACTTTTCCATTTTTGTCTGGGTTTTCTACACCATCAAGAGAGAGGAATTCTAAATTTGAAGTGCTAAGGACTTACATGAACCCATCCCATTGAGGAGAACAGGGAACACCCTCTTGTGTTTTCCTCCCATGTGCCATCAATACAAAATTTATTGGATATATTATTGTCTTGTCCATTGGATGCATGGAGTAAATATTATCTTTTCTACTGTTTAATGTCTTCTAATGCATAGATCTAGATTTTTGCAGCATTCATCTTGATCACCTAATTGCAGATTTGAAGATATTAGCAGTCATTTCTGCTGTTAGGGATGTTTGTTATGCGCAGGTAAAGTGGTATTTTTTCGTACACTTGGAATTAAGATTCATACTAACAACTGGCGACTCCACACGGGTTTACGATTACGACCGCTGTCATTTTTATGATCCTTGCATATCCAGCTGCTTCAAACCCTAGGATTTTTTTTTAGACCCTTGTTTTTTCTTTTCTTGATGTTGTTTTTAACCTATAAAACCCTAAAACGATAAAAATTCTGACTTCTGTGTGTTTTTGGACCTATTGCGCAGGTGACAGACATCGGCTGCAGCTGAGACGGAAATTTTTTCTGAAATCTACCACCGAGAGTGCCGGAAGTGCAGGTCACACTTTTCAACCCAAAACCTGTGACCTAGACCTCCTGGGCACACTTTACAGTCCAAAAAGTGCTACCTCTGCTAAAAACAGGTCAGAAACTGCGACCTGGACTTTTTGCATGGATTTTTCTGAAAGTTTTCTAGGTTTGTCTGAGCCTCTGTTCAGGGTTGGATGACCTTCGTCTCCACCCGTTTTGGACGTGTACTTGTTCTGTTTCACTCAAATAATTGGGAAACTAGCCCCTTAGGGCTTCAGTACCCTCCACTTTTTGTGGAAGAGTTTTTGCTATTGTAGGTTGTCTGAAATTTCAAAGTCTTCAGCCATTTTTTCAGATCTGATACCTCACCTTGAGATCCACTTCAGATGGGCTTGTTATCCATCCAAATCACCTCATCTAGCTTTGTTTGGTTTTCCTCTAGGGTTCACTCTGTTTCCCTTCAGGAGATGGCATTTCGCCACTGTTTTTACATAAATTTTTCCTTTGATTTGATGTTTTCTACACCACTTTCCATCATATTTTGTCTTTTAGATTCCTGTCCCTCTTGACCTTAGATCTATTAGCTTTTTTAGTGTGTTTTGATTAGTTTTTTACTCATCTATATACTAGTTTTTGAGAGGCTTGCCTCCTTGGGTTTAGATTATTTCCGCTATTAGCTGTTTATTTTTTGTTTTTGCAGGCCTATATACTGTCATTTGCAGGTTTATTTATAGCCATACATCACCGTTTTTATTTTTCTCTACAAACGTCTGGGTTTAAAAATTAAAATTTACACACTTTTACACACACACCCTAAGCGAAAAAGGGCTTGGTTAACACTGCCAAGCAAAGACTCTAAAACATTGAAATCAATTGATCCTGCACCTTTCTGCCCTTGTTTCGACATTGTAATCAGTTGATCCTGCACCTCCCTGCCCTTCTCGGTCTCTTTTTCCTTTGTGCCGTGTTTGTGTCATCACCATTGTGCCACCAAGGCATTTATCCTGGAGACTTCTTGGCCTTCATCCTCATTTTCCGATAGGAAGACTTACTCCTCCGCACAGGATTTGAGTTAGTCCTCCACTGAGTCCACACACTGACTCTTCTTCTGGTCCTTTGGGTTCTCCTTCTCATTCTGCCTTCGGTTCTCTCCCAAAAACCTTCACCATGTCTGGTGCAGGACCTTATGATGGTGGAAACCCCGACCCTCAGGCTGGGAATACCACTAGTGGGACCACTACAGACGCTACCCCAGCTGCGCCCTTGCTCCCCTTCATGGCAGGCCTCAACCTCCCTGATTTTGACCGGTTGATAAATGACCATATACACCATGATGCTATTTGGCCTGCTATGCTGACAAAGTTCCCTTCCGACATCCCAAAGTTTGAAGGCCTTGCTGGAGAAGATCCTTCAAATCATGTTCAATCTTTCCACATGTGGTGTTCATCTAACTTCATTACCGATGACTCTATCCGTCTTCGGTTGTTCCAACGAACGCTTACAAGTGAAGCTTCTAAGTGGTATGTTGATTAGGCCACTTCCTCTCATGCCACCTTTGTGACTCTTGCACGAGCTTTTTTATCTTACTTCCAGCTTCCCCTTCTTTATGACACTGGAATCGAACTTTTGAATTATTTCCGTCAATCATCTACGACCCGCGTATCCGATCATGTCTGGGAATAGCAGAGAAGAAAGAGAATATGTCAATCCCCTACCTTCGAAGACCATGTCTACATGGAATGGTTCCTTAGATATCTCTCTCCTCCTATCGGGAAAGATGTCGCATCCCATTTTCCTCAAACCGAAGAAGCCGCCCTCCAAATGGCATTAAAATATGACCTGATCTACGCTCAGACAGGTTATGTTTAAACCGTTCTACGTGATCTCCCCAGAGCCGGTAGTGCCAATGCACTAGGGGCACCTCATGTCGCCGACGGTATCATTGGAGCTCTGTCTCATCCATACACTCAACCTCCCATGGGTTATGGTTTTCCTGGGGGGGCAGCACCTCCCGAAATTTCCCCCCTCCCAGTAGCATGTATCCAGGATACGACATGCCTCATATTTTGGCCCAACCTCTTGTTTACCACACTGTTACCCAACCCCCTTATTCGTATCTGCAGCTTGGTGCTCCAGTGCCTCCAGCATCAGAACCTCCACCTCCCTCGCCTACTCAACCCCCGCAACAACAGTCATCGCCTCCTCAAGTGCAGGTGGATGCACAACAGGGATTTGTGGCTACCCAACCACCTGAAGGTTAGATGGCCACTCAACCTCTTCCATATGGTTCCCCTGATTACCATATTCTCATGATGCCCTCTGATCAGCCTTCTGAACCTTCTTCTCCTGGCCTTTCACCTTCAGCTAGTACTCATGACCCCCTTTACCCTGCTAGAACAGTTCCTCCATGCCTTAACCATCTTGGAGCCGTATCGCCTGGTCATTAAACCTTTGGTCAGATATCGTTCCTAGCTCCCCCACCAGGAGTGTACACAGTACCTGTTATGGCCACCCTCTCTCTTCCTAACCTGATCCATGGATTTCTCGTCTGGTACCTCGATCCTCCAGCCGCTACCTTGCCTGGTCAACACAAACCTTAGCTTGGTTTGACCTCGGTCCAACCAGTCCCTAGGAATTCTCCTGCTGCAACATTGCCTCATTCACCTCAACAGGAACCACCTCCCGTTGTGACCGCTTCGTGTAATAAGGGCAAAGCTTGCAAGGGGGCATCAAAGGACAAGGCTGCCCCAAAAAACCCTACCCTTTTCGGCCTCCAAAGCATACCATCCAGTGTGCTTTGTGTGATGTTTCCAGCCACGCCACCCATAATTGTCAGGACCTACCTCACCTTAAGTCCATGGTCAATGAGACGTTTTTGGAGTTTGATATCCCAGAGGTATGTGTCACTATATCGGATACAGTCCTGAAACTCAAGTCTTTACACACAAGTCACCCTTGTGCTTTGTGTGATTTCCATGGCCACTATAATCACCTCTGTCCCCGCCTTGAGAAGTACTGCTCCTCTTTCGAAGCGGTTCTCTAATTCTAGGCCAAGCACAACGAGTCCACCGCTCCCTTATTTGCGCATTTTTCTTCGGCAAAACCAGAGGACATGAATGCTCCCATTGACATTACCCCTCCTGATGTCGAGATGATAGAGCCTTCGCCCACCATTTTCTACCTATCATCATCCATGAGACCCTCTATAGAAGTCCCCTTGGAGACTTCCCCTGATGTTTCACTTGACCTCCCTTCAACGATCACCTTGGGCTCAACATCAGTAGATCCTTTATCTAATTATTCATCTGTCACCGCTTGTGACGATGCACATGTGAACCTCTCTTCTCATGATGATGAGTCAGGTAGCTTCGCCACGTCAGATGGTATTTCTTTCACCAGTCACCCCATCCTCTATTATGATGACGAAATTGTGGAAGCAGTCACCACCCGTGACTTTATCTATCCCCCCTTACATCGAACTCATGCATTCGAACCACATGCACCTTGTGGCCATTACATTGACACCCAGTGTTTGGGTAAGGGGGCACCCATATTTGAGAGACCAGGAGAAGCAATTCTGCACAACTCTCCTAGTGAATCTAGTCATGTCGACTCTAGTCCCATTATTCTTCCACATTTAGAAGAACCTCTAGAGTCCCATATCACTTCAGATCACTCTAGGGATGATACCCCTCATCATTCCATCATATTACATCAGCAACCCAGTCTCATAGACATTGTGGTTGACCAACCTATGGGTTTTCTGGGAGAAAATCAGTTCATTATCTCCAAATCCTCTCTTTGGGATAGTAACACCATGTATGCCAACCTGGAAAATTAAAGTCCATTTGATTTATATATGCAGTACCAAAAGATATTGGTTATCGTCTATTTCCTTTCTCAAACTGCATAACCATACTGAAAACAAATGGTGCACCACATCATTAAAATGTGTTTAGATTTCCATTTTTCTAAATACATTTTGGCATGTCTATAACATGCCTGGGGGCACCCATGCCCCTCAACCATAAAATCCCGGATCTCAGCCAATAACAGCATTGAAACCCCCTTTCTCTGATAGGTCACACTTTCCAGGTCATTCCCCAGGACATGTAGCAGTTTTCTGCCCAGTACCTACTACCCAGGTCGCAGAACAGACACTAAGAAAGTGCGACCTGACCTGTTCATGAGCTTTGGGTACCTAAGATGAACTTTCAACCCACTAAAATGAAAGAGTAGGATTAGGCATCTTACCTACAACTGTCAGATCTTAAATTCCAACAATCAGTTTATCTGCTACAATCGTTGCAAGATTTAGGGCCTTCTCTCCTCACTACATTCACCATAGCTCCACCTGTGAATGAGTGAATTGGGAGGGAAAACGCCTTATTAAAAGAAAACCCATGATTTTTATTTCACCTGCTGCGGCCAAACCGTAGCTCAGTTTGATGAACTGTATGTACCATTGGAAAGCCCTCAAATGGGTATCTAGTGATTTGATACTTCACCAGGACACCCTTTTTCCAAGAAGCGTCACTTCACTCCTCAAAATCGAATTTCTTCACTTGCAACACTCGTACTGGGGGCACCACTTTGCCTCCATACTTGTCCATGCTCGTGTCAACTTTCTTCGTGATTTACCATCTTGTACTCATGTTTGTATGGTCCCAATTAGACCTTTTCTGTGTGGTAGCACCATCGAGTCACCCTTGTTTAGAGCATCCGAGATGAGTCATCATTGCAGTCATGGAATCTATCCCAAGTCCCTTTGCATCCTGCTATAGTCTTCCATCCTTCATTGCTTGGTCCCTCTCTCGTGTCACACACTATGGCCTTTAGTCCCACTGTCCCCTATCCCTCATGATATTGTGTCAGTCGCTGCCAGGTCATCCATGCCATTTATGCTCTAACAATGGAAGTCGTCCATTCGCTACTTAGTGTCCCCCATTTCATCATCATCATTGGTGTCAGTTTGTCAGTCACTCTACTATTTTATCTTGTGTCTTAGTTGAGGATCCATAATTGCCTCACCTATGGCAGACCTCCTTTTGTCAACATCAGCTCATTCATTCCAGAAGACAGGTCTAGAGGGCGGTGTACCTTGGTTCTAGCTTCCACTCTTGTTCGGTGCCTCAGATCAGGCAAAGGGACTCCTTATTACCCTTTGACTTGATTTTTTCTTAGCTCCAACTCCTTTCAGCATGATCGAGATCCGTATACTCGATGTTTTAGTGATGCAGCAGCTGACATTGGTGATTCTCGGGTGTGTGTGAGATGTCTCAGCCCTCATGAGGGGTGGCCCTATAGGTAGCCCCCCACACACTCGGATGAACTCTTTATTACAGCCTTCGATGCAGCTCCATACATTTGATGATGTCAGCCTTAGCCGCTTGTAGTGCCTTTTTGTTTGCATGTATCAGTCAGATTTTCAGAGCCCTTTCCTGTATTCAGGGGCATCTGGGTTTCATTTATATCTCATGTACTTAGATATTATTGTACAAGTCTTGGTTGTTATCCTAGGCACACTATGTATATGGGATTCATTATCATGTTATTTATCTAGCTCATGTTTATGCCATCATATCCTATATTATTTCATCCTGTGGTTTTCCGGACGCCTTATTGTTTGTACTATTGCCTCGACAGGCATAGGTATGCCTCCCTCGCCACCTATAGAAGGTACTCACTCATAAAAAAGACTTGTCTCACCTGCAAGTCGCCTCCTCAAGGTCTAGTTCTTTCAAACACTTTGGTCTACCTTTACATTCGTCTCTCTTTGAATTCCCCTTTGATGTCTAGTGATTGAGTTCTTACAACGTACTTCAGTCATACGATTATCTCCTAACGCTCACACGATGGGGGGAAATCTGTTACACCATTTTTTGGTCATCTAACCCATTGGTATTAGATGGACCCAAGTACACCATGTAAGACCAATTTTACCCTAAGTATAATTGCATTAACTATGAAAATAAATTAGTAAAACCACCTTTATTAAGTTGTTTATGGTCTAAACAGGAAACCCCAAGGGGAAACATTAAATAAATTCATATTTTTTTGATTTTCCTCAAGGGAATAATTAGTTAAACAATAGTTTAATTAATATTCCTGGTTATATTTAACCCAAAACAAGGAAATCAATTAGATAAATCATTATTTATCTTATTATTTTCTAAGAATAATTATTTAAACATTACTTAAATAATATTCTTTGTTAAATATGACTAAATATCCCTTAAATAATTAAAGAAATCATTATTTATTTGATTATTACTCAACCATATCCTTAAAATGATAAATAAATCATTTATTTATTTATTATTACTTAACCACATCCTTAAAATGATAAATAAATCATTTATTTATTTATTATTTACAAATAAGGGGGTTTGACCCAAGTCAAATTTCTTTTCCCTCCAACAAATATAATAAAATATTCCATAAAAGTTGGATCTTGATTTGGTTAATAATATTTTAATTATGCACCAATATCTAGACTAACTCAATATTTTGTTATAAATAGAAGGGTTTTCCTATTCAGTTTTCACCTTATGTGGCCTAAAGATCACTCTGGATCTCAACTCTTGGTCTGGCTATTGATCCACCATCATAGCCATACTTTTCCATTTTTGTTTGGGTTTTCTACACCATCAAGAGAGAGGAATTCTAAATCTGAAGTGCTGAGGACTTACAAGAACCCATCCCATTGAGGAGAACATGGAACACCCTCTTGTGTTTTCCTCCCAGGTGCCATCAATACAAAATTTATTGGATATATTATTGTCTTGTCTATTGGACGCATGGAGTAAATCTTATCTTTTCTACTGTTTAATGTCTTCTAATGCATAGATCTATATTTTTGCAGCATTTATCTTGATCACCTAACTGCAGTTCTAAAGATATTAATAGTCATTTATGCTATTAGGGCTGTTTGTTATGCGCAGCTAAAGTGGTATTTTTTTGTACACTTGGAATTAAGATTCATACTAACACTTGTTTCCAAAATATGAACCTCAAGATGTGGAGCAACCAAATGCGGAGGATCATGGAGGCAAAAACCACTCAGGAAGAGAAATTTTGAGCCAGATGGGAAGAGGGAGTGCATGCAGCTATACCTCCAGGTGTGAGGTGGGGTGAAGTGAAAAATTAATTCCAAGAATAAATTGGGCAGGGTTCATTGAGATGGTGTGTCTCATGGATCGAACTTGGCTACGAGGAGCCCACAGTACAATAATAGCAGGATAAATTATATTGATGCAGTCAGATGTCAGGTGGACAGAAATCAGAGTGACATGTGTCAAATACTGGAGCGCAGATCAGAGTTGGAAGTAGTGTAGAGTGCATGGATGCAGATATCAACAACACAAAGAGTCCAATAGACATGTGCAGTAGGTAACAACAGTCAAAATACTAATATGACAGATTTATTATACTGATTCAGTTGTTAGGAGGCTATTTAGTTTCAAAAGTGTTGCATGCAAAAGTTGCATGTGCGAGAAACAATAGAGAAGTGTTGCATGCAAGAGTTGGATGTGTGAGAAACACTAGAGAAGTGTTGCATGCAAGAGTTTCATGTCGCATGCAAGAGGTGCATTTGCGCTTGCAAGGACATTCCTTTCTTTTTGAGAGGTAATTTTGAAGTTTGCAACAATAAATAGTGAAATTGGCATCCAGAAGAAACATGAAAACACCTACACTAGTGTGGGACCACAGGTCATGTAGTGATGGGTCCTAGCGATACATTAGTGTGAACTTAAATTTATTTAAATAAATTGGATATGTGTCAAATTTAATTATCCCTTAATTAAATTGTAAACTAAAATGTAATCTTATCTCATAATCATTTTTAATAGTTAAATAAGTGTGATAAACTCAATTACCTCATGAATTTTGAGTTGAGGGTGGTTTGTGAGGCATGTAGAGTGATTCTATGTGTTTTAGAGTTCAAGTTGTAGTTAAGTGTATGAGTTTAATGCACGAGTAAAAATCAGTTAGGTGAGTTAAAGTCAGTTGAACTAGTTGTAACTGTTTGTTGCACTAGTGAGAGATCAAGTGAATTAAATCACATTTAATTCGAATGCAGTTATTTTCCATGCAACTGATTATTTACTATTAATAGTTTCATGCATGTCAGCTCCAGTGGAGACCTAGTTGAGACAAAGGTTAAAGGGAAGTTAACTATAAGTTGTATTATTAGCAGGCTACCCAGATGCAGTAAAAACACCACAGGATGCCTATGATACTCAGCGTAGTTGAGGAAGGCTGGAATTCCTAAAGGATAGGGATTGCATTCATCAGGAATTGCGTGAGCAAGGCAGGCTGAGAATTGGCTAAGTGTTGGCCCGATTTTGTCTGAATTAGTATGAGACGATAAGCAGAGTGCAAGAGACTCTTGTTAGAAGAGTGCATTGTAATTGTTTCATGATTCCTTGTGGAATATACAATATATGATATAGGGGTTTTGAGAATTAAGATTTCCCTGGGAAATTATCTGTGTTGTGGTTTGATTTGCTTCTTTCTTTACTTGTTGTGATTGGCGATTGTGTTTATTTTCTGCAATTTATTTGTAGAAGGATTCAATATCTAGCTTTAGTACATTGCTTGATCGGATTGAATCCATTGATGTACATATGTTTGTATAATTTCTACACTGGTCCTTCCCCTATCTTCAAATCTTTCATCACTTGAGTTCTGTAAGCATTCATATTCATGAGTTCTGTCAGGGGAATGGGTATTTTAAGTTTGGTCAATTCATTTTCGATGTTGAATGATGTTTGAATTTTATCTATATTAATAACATCTTGTTTATTAACAACATATATTTGGTAATTATCCTTCTGTTGACTAGTAGAGGGATATCGTTTTGGGTTGTTTTAGAAGCAGTATCAAATACTTTCCTGGCAGGAACATCTGCAATATTTTTGGGATAAATATCAGGATTTTTCTTAGGAGAGGTGTCATATGTATTTTTATTCGGAGTATCAACAATATTTTTAATAGGATTATTAGTTTTTTTCCTACTCCTCAAGTTGTAATATTTATGGACTTCCATTATTTCATTTTAAAAACCTTGTTTGTAATCTCTTGATTTCTTAGAATTTACTTCAGTTTGTGAAAGTAAGAAGAGGTCTTATTCTTATTGAGTTAAGGAAATGGATTCACTATCATTATTCCCATTAAATTTATCTGATTTTCATCAAGGTATTCAATTAGTTCTCCCTCTTCATCTGCATAGTTTTCTTGAAATGGGAGTCTGATATGTTGATCTAGACCATTTTTTTCTCTTTGTTTGATCTAGGGTGGGTTTCTCCTAAATTTACAATTTCTGATCTGATGACCAGGTTGGTTTTCTCTAGGGGGAGCTCTATCTGTTATGCTTATTCTTTCCATCATAATTTCCATGATTTTGACCAGGGTCTCTATTTTGGCATCAACAGAAGAAGTAGAAGGTTTTTCTTTTATGGTTACTCTCCTTTCAGATCTAATTCTAGCTCTTTTAGCTAAAATATTGGCTTCCATACTTACAACATCTCTCTGCATTTCTTCCAAGGTAGTAGGGTTCCTTTCCCTAATCTGATAAGATATGTTGGCATGAAAACCATATAGAAACTTAATGAAGGCTAATCTTTGAGGAGGCTTAATGGTTTCTGGGATAGCATTATAAATGTTTTTAAATCTAGTGTAATAATCTTGCACACTTTCCCCAGGAGCTCTCCTGATATTTTCATACTCTACTAAAATATGAAGAGGAATTTTCTTGACTTCCCATCTATTGAGAAAAGATTGATGGAAGGCAGTGAGGTCATTTATGGTAGTTGTTGGTAAAGCTTTGAACCACTTCCTTACCTCTCCATTAAGGATTTTGGAAAAAAGCATTATCTTTACATCTTCTTCATCTAATTCTTGAAGGTCAAAACAATCATTCATTTTGTCTACTTGTTGTTGTGCAGTGACTTCCCTAGTGCCATCACATTGAGTAATTCTAGTCTAGTAGTCTTGAGGCATATTATGTAATGGTCCAGGTAAAACTAGAGGAGCCTACCTGGCTGCCATGAATAATATGTGGGTGGTATGAATATGGAAAAACTAGTTTTTCTGTGCTAGCTTCCTCATCAGTATTAAATAAAAGTGTGCTTAAGGATTGTCTCAAATAGAAATTTTATGAGAGGGTTTATGTGTCTTTATAAGAAATTCATGAGGTAAATTAGCTTTAAAATAACATATACAACAAGTAAATGATATAGAATGAAATACATAGAAAACACATAACACAGAGCCGATAAAGGAGTTCACCCCTCCTGAGCTACATATCCTTGGACCTGCTTCAATGTCTTGGTCCTCTTTGGATTAATTGTAAATTATCTGATTACATGCACCTATAGTGTTCCAATGGCTTTGCAACCTTTTCCATTGGATTCAAAAGACCCAAAAACCCCTAAGTAACCTCTTTTGGCTTCGCAATTGGTCTTTAGGTGAACTAGACATGGCATCCTTTCCTGTTGTCCCTGGGCATATTTAATCTTCAAAGTGGAAAAATCACTTACATAAGTGCTCCTCTACCTCTGAAACCTACACCATCATGCTTAGAGCATCCAAATCATCTAGGATAGTCACTTTCTAAGCCTAATTTGGTCAAACAATGCTCAAGTTATGGCTTCTTCAGTTTCTCCTAGAAAAACTCCTCTAAAACTAGAGAAACTCCAGTTAACTCCGCCACATTTCGAGTTCCTGCCGATATTGGCGGACACAACCAAAATAATCCGTAGATATAAGTGTAATTAATGAAATATAAGGGTGAGTTAAACTAATTTTAGGTGCTAATTTTGCCATTATGGATAAGCGCATTTTAAAACATGGTTATGGGTTAATTAAACACAGTTTAGTGGCTAATGGTGCGCTTAAGTTCAGAGCCTCCACCACTGTCACGACACGTGGTCCTGTGCAATGGGCCTGGCCCTCTTTTCCTTCGCCACAACCTTTGTTTAAACATAATTATGTGTGGGCACCTTTACATGTTAAGAAACATTACGTAGTGTAGTTGGCAGAGTTGTTGCGTGTTGCAGGCGAGGTCTCGGAGTTTACCCTGACCTCCGTCGGTCCTCCCATATAAATTTTTACTACACCACACTATATGAAATTAGAACATCACATAGCCAAATTTATTGGGAGGAGGCATGTGGCGGCCTCTAGGATACCCAGTTCATGACCCCATTGGTCCTCCAAAAATAAACCAAACTTTGCCACATAGCCAGAAATTCGGGCCAACCATAATTTGACAAGTGTCAGAAGACCACTCGTTGGAGGAAAACAAAATTTTTTACCCCTTTGACCTTGTTTGACCTTTTTTTGAAAATTCGCTTGTTTGGAAAAGCAGACAGTAGGCTCTAACTTTCTCATACAGACCCTATTTTGAGTGAAACGAAGTTCATCAGAATCAGGAATACGAGACCTATCCGGTCATTTAGGTTCTGGGTGATTTTGAGCACTTTCATTTTTTTAGCAATTTTTTCCGCCTATTCAATTTCTGATCATTCCTTCCCATTGAAAAGGCTTTTGGACCCACAAAAGCTGGTTATTTGATGAGATTTTATTACTCTTCTCTTTTCTAGGTTGTATCAACTTGATTCTACTTGGAAAAATATCCATTAAACCACTTTGTTTCACTAACATTCCTTGCCTTGCAAATGGCCTAGCACTTCAACAAATGTCCTCCTTTCACTGCTGATCCAATCCAACACCTTTTGGCTACTTGTTGACTAATTAAACACCTTGTTGTACCAAAGTGATCCCTCGGTTCTTGGAAATCTAACTGGTGACCTTCCCCTTGAGAATCCTATTCCTACTTTGCACACACATGCATTCGATGCAAGATTCTCCTTGGAAACCAGTTTTCCAAGTTAAACCCATCTGAGTGAACTACACCAATGAGTTCCAATATTAGTAATCACAAGAAAATAAATTACCATTCTTTTTACCTCCACGGTTCCAAATTCCACATCTGGAAGAATGCATTCGCCATATCTTTCGTTTCTTGGCGTTAATACATAAAATGGTCTACAATGGATGCTATTTTGGCTGCAAAATTTTTGGCATCTTGTGTACTTTTTAGTTCTTGATTCCATCATCCTCTAGTATTTACATGCTGCTTGTTGTTATGACATCCCCCCGCTGAGCTGGGATGCCTAATGATAAGGGGCCATATACTGCAAAGCAAAAATCATGATGACCACATGGACTGTCAAAGCCTCCTTTTCACCTATCGAAACCTTTGAAAGGGCTTAAAATCCACCTTTTGGCTTTAAAAATGGTATTTTTAACATATTGGGCCTCTAAGCGCCTTCCTATTTAAGCCCTCGACCCTCATTTCTCATATAACCTTGTTTTATGACCGACGGCTAAAAGTCCTTAATCCCTATTCGGCCATCGCACTTCACTTCATCCAAATTCCTAGTCCCTGAGCTCTTTTTTCACCGATGTGAGAAACTCCAACACAATCATAACCGTCGATCTCCATCCACAAATCCAACGGTCATCGCTTCATCGCTCCATCGCACATCACACATCGCTCTCCCCCATTTCCACTTTATGTTTCACCGCCAATGTCCATCCCCCACCGATTTAATTTGAGCCATTGATCTGGCTCCCCCAGATCCAATGGTCGACGCTTCCTCGCTCCATCGCGCGGTGCCCACCCATCGCTTTATCGCTCATCGGCACTTACTTTTCCATTGGCCATTGGCATATCGCAACCTCTAAATTCTTCCTTCCCGGACCCTCTTCTCAACCGATTGTCGATCCTGCGATGCATTCTCCACCGTCCATCTCATAGATCCGACGGCTCGCGTTGATTCACCTCTACTTCCACCCGTGGGCACTTTCAACACAAAGGTCAACCATTTGAGTGCCCCTGCAGTTGACTCCTCAGGCTATGGGAGATCTTCATCTGACGGTCTAGATTTACTACAGGGGCACCCGACCTGCAAACCTGTCCGTACCTCAAGTGCCCCTGCTATACGTAATTTCTTTCAATTTTTGATATAATCCCATTGGTCCCACACGACCATGCTGGGACCATTTATCATGTTTCCTCATGATCTCCACCGTTGATCTACTTCCCCCCCCCAAATCCAACGACCCACAGGAATTTTCGCTCCCATCTTTCGATGACTGTCCAAAACCCATTTTCAACGTGAAATGGGCGGTTTTGTAAAGACACATGTCACCTTCCAATCCGTATCACGTCCATTTAGCCCCAAACCACTTACCACCTCAACCCTGCACGATACCACCTCCGGTATTCTCGAAACCGCCATTGCACCTCTTTGCGCCAAATACAGTTTTGAACCTTGGTTTTCATGGTTTTCCACCGTGAGGCCATCTTCCGCTGCATCTATTGCCTCCGCACTGCTCCTCCACCTTTACCCGAGCCATCTGAAGAAGTCAAACCATAAACGCAGGATTTATTTAATTTGTTTGCTGTTTGTGTAGGTTTTTCACGACCGTTGTAATGAACACAGGCCCTTACCTAGCCAATCACAGTGGCTCGAGGCCAAGGATGACGATACTCCACGCCCAAGGAAGTAGAGAAAAATATGCAGAGAGGCATTCCTTGTCCAAGACAATGGATCATGACCAATGGCCGTTCTATGGGACCCTCCAGCACAGAAAGCTAGTTTTTCCAATAACTGGCAGTACTGCATGCTCCAGCGTAGAAGGCCGTCTCTTCCACTATTAGCAACATTGCACCCTCCAGCTCAGAATGCCAGCTATCCCATGACTAAAAATATCACCTCCGCCAGTAGCAATAGCAGCTCCACCTCATCAAACAATGATGATTATGCATGACTGGCCCCACACGACCTTTTCATCTTATGTTTTCTTTTTCACTTTGTCATTTCGGGTGAAATTATTATTTCACCCTTGCAGTTTTTACTTTTAGTCAGTCAATTGTTACATTTTAGTTAGAAACGACTTTAGGCTTGCATTTTAAGATGATGAGAGGAAATATTTCCTCATCATCGTTTCTGTTTTGATTTAGACCTGCAACAGCATACCAACACGCGGAGAAGATATTTTCCCAAAATATCTTATCATGCACAGGAATCAGTGGTTATAAAAGCAGGAAGCAAACACTAAGAAAAGGTTCCAGATTTTATAAAAGACTCACTAGTTCAAGTGCTCTATATGTATTTTGTATGAACTCTGATATTAGATGTTTGAAGAGCCCGTAGGGATTCAGTAATAAGAATCTTTGATGGAATTGGGGATTTCGCTCTGGATGATTCACATTTTGTAACTCTTCTCTTTGTTTTTGAATATAAATTTTCATTTCGTACCTCTCCACATCTCTTGTATCTCATGCTCTGGAATGCGAGTGCTCCCATGTTTAAATGTGAATTTATCATTACAGATACTCGTGTTTACTCATACATAGCGCTTTAAACATGGCTCAGGTAGGATACTTTGTTTCATTTTCTCACTCTTTCGCTGTTCTTCTGATATTAACTAAAGTGGATTCTTGTATTTGAACGAGCCCAAATATATGGATTCTTATTTTTGCATAGGCCCAGTATATATGGACTCTTATCTTTGAATAAGCCCGTTTATAGTTTACATATTATTCCATCTTCTGTCATAGTCATCGCTCACATATATTACTTGGTATCTGTGTGTTCATTTGAGAAGTTGGCCCCCTTTATAGAATTCTGCCTTAAAGCTGTTTGATGTATCTACTTTTTGAAGTTTATACTCAGTTTATGCAGTTTCGTATTTTTTGTGTTTAACTTTGGGGTCTTGGTTCCACCCTTATTAAAACCATTCATCCAAGTGATATTTGCATGAGAGCCCAACATTGTCAACTGTAATCAGTTGAATCATATGCTCCTTGCATTTTTAAGATGTCCTAGGCACTGGTCTTTATATAACTCAAGGCTATCTCTAGGAGTTACAACACTGCTCATGCCATGATTTGAAAATGAAGGCTAATCATGAGCCTTTCGTTCAATAATGGACTTTCCAAAAGCTTGAGACATATTGTCACAGGGAAAACCATTAACTTGAAAAATACATCATGCAAGAAACACAACTTGAAGACCTCTTCCTTTTGGTCCTTTAAAGCAACAGATGTCACATCATGTGAAAATATCCATGCATTCTTACATCTTGGTGTACAAACCCATAGACCAAACACAAGTTGACAAAACATGCCTCTTCAAACAATTGACTCTCAAGTCAAACAAAAGCATGTACAACAACTTGAAGATTATTTTCTCAAAACAACGAGAATTTTAGATCTCATGAAACAATTCGTCAACATCTCCCTTTCACATTTGGAAACAAAATCAACTCTTCCAAGTTGATATGACATACATGTAACAATCAACCGAACAACACAAGTTGATCACTCATGCATGTGAAAATTATCAACACTCTCAAGTTGACAACATACATGTTAACAAAGAAATCAACCAACACAAGTCAATCACTCATGCATGTTCAAACACAATGAAACTATAAAAAATTTGACTATTCACACACACAAAATCTCATGCATGTATACAATGCTCAACTCTCTCGCAAGTACAATCACATGTACATGAATCTGATTGGTATGTACGAGTACTTAAAGAGCTGAATTGGTCAAATTTGCTGCAACAAAGTGAGTCAACATACTCCACTTTCAAACACCTTCTCGGTGTAAACATGCAACATGCATTCTAGAGAAACATAAATGCATTCACATGCAAATTTCAACTACAAATTGTCATCTTTGCTGCATCTAAGTGAGTCAACACAGCTCTAATTTTCCAACATCTTGCTTCATGCAATATGCAACATAATTTCAAGAGAAAATAAATGCATTCAATTGGAAAAGAAATGCATCAATAAGGCAATATTTTCACCAATAATCAAAAGAAATGCAAGGCATTAATTTGTTAAGAAACATAACGATCTCTTTCCAAACCACTTCAATGGTGCTGCTCTCAGCTACACTTCATATTGTGTATCATCCTGACCCACATCAATTATGGAATCCTAATTTCCATTCTTGTTAAGATCTCTCTCCACCTTCTTCAAATGTCATGGATGAATTGTTGGATACAAAGTCCAACACTTGTCTACAAGATGACCTGCTTATGGCAATGAGTGAAAAACAATTGCATCTTCTTTTCAACATGGTTTTCATTGTCCATTGGACCTTTGGATTTCTATCTCCTTTGTTTTAAAATTTTCTTGTGTATGGCTATATTCTTCCAACACCTCGAAATAATATGGTTATTCCAACCAAAAAAGGAAAATGTAAATTTTCTCCAAATCTTATGTGAGGATTTTCCATGTTTATCATAATCAAAACCAACTTGATTGAAGGAATAGTTATACCTTGCACATTCACCTTTGTTGCCTTCTTAAGGAGGTGAATTTGATGAAGTATTGGCTCTCTTCGAAATGCCAAAAATGGCTTAAATGACTTTAGAGCTTTCAACATCTTCTTGTTTTCCATTTCCATTATTTGCATGCTTATGAGCATCTTCTTGCAAAGTGGGTGTAAAATTTTTTCATTCCTCATTAACAAAAACTTCACAAGCTTCAGGTAATGAAAGTCCTTGGAACACCTTCATGTGCCTCCTTGGATTTGGAGCATTCTCCATCATGTTGTCCATAACCAAGACCCAAATACCTATGCCTTTCCTCTAAAACAATTGGCTCAACTATGCCTTGTGCATGTTTGCCGAATTCTTTACCTTCATAGCCCATATTCATCATTAATTTGGACTCTATTCCTCTAGTGTGTCTTTCAAAAGCACCTACACATTAATTTTGAGAAGAAATTGAAGATAAAATTGAATTTCATACCTCTTTTTCATGCACATAATTAGCTAAAGGTTCCTTGGTTTCATGGAGTTGAGCCTCCATCTCATGCAACCTTTTTATGGTTTCATTTGCAATATGGAGCCAAGTCGCCATATCATGCATATTTTCAAGAAGCTCTTGCTTCTCCTCCTTCATGGCCATCAAATAATCTTGAAGCATAGTTCCCTCTTTCCTATCTTCAACCATTTCTTGCACCATATATATCATGATGAATAGCTTCTGAAACATCTCTTTATCAAAGAGTCTTGCTAAGGAAGATTGATTATAAACAATGCTAGATGTAGCTACCATCGAGTGATGTTTCTAATTAATGCATAAAAGCTTTTTTACTGTGATTTGAGATTTGGGTCCTCAATCTTGAGCTTCTACTGAAGAGAGGAGATACACATAAACTTGCACACAGTTAAATTCTCCTTACACATATGCAAAAGAAATAGCTAATTCTATAGCTAATATTGGCAAACCCTGAGATAAAATTAGGCTGAAATGAGCTAAAATGTGCTCTAATACCAACTTGATCTGAATATGGACAAGCTAGTTTTGATGTGCTAGCTTCCTCATTAGTATTAAATAAAATTGTGCTTAAGGATCGTCTCAAATAGCAAGTTTATTAGAGGGTTTATGTGTCAAATTTATGTGTATTTCATAAGAAATTCATGAGGTAAATTATCTTTAAAATCACATATATGACAAGTAAATTACAGAGAATTTAATACATAGCAAACAGATAACACGTAGCTAATAAAGGAGTTCACCCCTCTTGGGCTACATCTCCTTGGACCTGATTCAATGGCTTGGTCCTCTTTGGATTAATGGTCAATTATATGATTAAATGCACCTACAATGCTTCGATGGCTTTGAAACCTACTCCATTGGATTCATAGACCCAAAAACCCCTAAGTAGCCTCTTCTGGCTCTGCAAATGGTCTTAAGGGGAACTAGACATGGCCTCCTCTCCTGGTGGTCATATGCATATTTAATATTCAAAGTGGAAAAATAACTTACATAAGTGCTCCTATTCCTCTGCAACTTGCACCATCATGCTCAGAGAATCCAAATCATCTAGGATAGACTCTTTCTGAGCCTAATTTGGTCGAAAAATGGTCAAGTTATGGCTTCTTCAGTTTCTCCTAGGAAAACTCCTCTAAAAGTGGAGCAACTCCAGTTAAATCAACCAAATTTGGAGTTTCCATAGAAATTTATGGACTCTACCAACTTAATATGTAGAGATAAGAATGATTAATTAAAGATAAGTTGGAGTTAAATAGTGGTTAGGTGCTAATTCTGCCATTATGGATAAGCACATTTTAAATCATGGGTATGGGTTAATTAAACCCAGTTTAGTGGCTAATGCCGCACTTAATTTTGGAGCCTCCGCCATGGTCACAGCGCGTGGTCTTGTGTGATGGGGCTGTCTCTCTTTTCCTCCACCACAAAATTTTTTTAAACATAAATATGTGTGGGTGCCTTTACATGTTAAGAAACATTATGTAGTGTAATCGGTAGAGTTGTTCTGTGTTACACGCGAGGTCGACCCCAACCTTTTCCGCTCCTTGCATATAAATTTTTACTCCACCACACTATATGAAATTCAACCATCACATAGCCAAATTTCGGCCTTTGGGAGGGGGCACGTGGCGGTCTCTGGGCTAGCCACGTTTCGTGACCCCATTGGTCCTCCAAAAACCGGCCAAACTTTGCCACATAGCCAGAAATTCAGGCAAACCATAATTTGACAAGTGTCAGCACACCATTGGATGGAGGAAAACCAAAATTTTCACCCCTTTGAACCAGTTTGACTGTTTTTTTTTTTAATTTTCCTGTTTGGCAAAGTGGACAATAGGCTCTAACTTTCTCATACAGACTCTGTTTTCAGAAAAATGAAGTGCGCCAGAATCAGGAAGACGAGACCTATTTGGTTGTTTAGGTTCTAGGCGTTTCTGAGCAATATAATGGTTTAGAAATTTTTTTCCCCTAATTCAATTTCTGATTGGTGAGGATGAATGCGAGATGAAATTGTAGGAGGTGTAGATGTGGAAAGGACTAAAATAGTTTGAATTATGGCATGTGATGTTAAGGGGTAGGTAATGGAAATTTTTGAAGAAATAGAAGAAGTGGAAACAAGGTGTATAGATTGCGAGAAGGGAGAAGAGATAGAGAACAATGGTGATGAAATTTTAATAGATTGATGGACATATACTTTATGGACAACTTGATCTAGATCTGTCACCAAATATTCTAATTTTTCCAACTATTAAAGAGCTTGGGTATCAAGTTCTGGATCTACTGATTAGTGTTAAGATTTGTAAGGGCTCAAGACAATTTGATCAAAGACTGTTTCACCTACAAAACTTTCATATTTGGTCCTAAACAAACTATGTTCAAAAGGTAGATCAAATTGAATGTTCTCTATGGTAAAAAATCTCTCAGGAAGGGAATTTTATCTTGGTGGAGGAGGAATACTCCCTTGGATTTTTGCTAACTTTTCTTCCTTATCAATTTCTCAGGGTCATCTAAGATCTTAGGAGGGTTTGGATATGGATGTGATCTAGTGTGAATTCTTTTAGGAACCATATCTGAATAGTATTAAGCACACAATTTTAACTATGTACAACGTCTACAACCTCCGAACATTTATTTCTAAAATTTGAATCTTTGATTTTTCTAAAAACGTTTTGAACCAGGGAAATAAATTTATGAAATTAAGTGTTGTTCGTTCCCTAACAGACTCGCCAGAATTTTACCACGCCGTAATTTTTGAGGTTGTATAAAAAATCATAGAGGTAACCATAGAACCACTTTAGAAACTGGGAATCTAGCCCTTCCAGTTTCAGAGAGGGATATATCTTTAGGATTTAGAATAGTTTGTTTAAGATATTAGGCTAGCTATCTAGTTCTTTGTTTGTTTATTTTGAGATTTTTTCGCTGATTAATGCCAGAATTTACTGTTGGGTTATGGAGTCAATTAATTAAATATGGATCTGTTTTAGTCTTTAAAGGTAGATTTTACACGGCAAGGTGGCCAACTGAATTGGATCATGTAGGCTAAATGAGATGGACAAGAAGAAGATTTAGAGAATTCATTAAGAAAAGTGAAATTAAGAATTCATTTACTTAAATTTAGTTGAAAACATCAAAAAATTTCAAATCCATAATAAGAGTATGCATTAAAACAAAATATGTTCTTAATTTACTTTTGAATAAAGCATAATAGAAAACAATGTTGAATAACTTTGGAAATACATAAAAAAAATGAGAATCATTTCACTAGTAGCTTGACACAAGAATCCTGTGAAAGAGCGTTATTTATTACTGAAATTTCCACAATAACTTGGTGGAACAACTTTACAATAGTATTCTTTGATGCAAAAAATCAACCTCTACTACTTCGAACTAAGAAGTATTTATAATATTTGTACAAAATATCTTGATCTAAAAGATTAGGATAAGTTTTAGAAATCTCTAACAAATAATTACATCAATTAATACTCAAATATATGAATGCTAAAAAATTTCTGACTGCTGTCAATGACTTCAAGGAAAATTATTGATGACATGGCCCAAAAATGTGTTGCCTTTTGTTGGAAATTGGATAAACCAACTCTCCCCATGTGTTTTGTGGCATGGAATAACCGCCTCTCGTGGATCCTTATCTCTGGCGATGCGACCGTTGAATAACACCTGTGGGTTTTAATCTAATGGAAATCATGATTCCCAACAAGTGGTATCAGTGCGTAGGTCATGAGTTCGATACACACCCGACTCGCGTTGGGGGCGGGGAGAGATTGTTGGACATTGGATAAACCAACGCTCCCCATGTGTTTCGTGACATGGAGTAACAGCCTCTCGTGGATCTTTATCTCTGGTGATACGATCATTGATTAACACCTGCAGGTTTTAGTCTAACGACAATCGTGATTCCCAACACCTTTTTGTCTTTTTGTTGGAGATGAAAACTTTTTACTCAATGGTCTCACACAATTGATCCTATCTTTCCTCACTGGGTATAGAAAGATTGATTAAATTTATATATACTTCATCTACTTCAATATATTTTTCAAAAGGTGTCTTGTTGATGAAAATGTGTTTAATTTCATGCTTGATAGTTAAATCAAACTCCAAAACTTCTAAGAAAGCTTTCCCTGTGATATGCCCTTTGATGAATGCAAATTTGGATTTGTATGTTGAAATAGTGTAGATATTCTCACATTAATCTTCCAAGCTGATTAATATATCATTTAGCGTTAAAAACCCTAGAAATACTCTCTGGTTCAGAAAATTGAACATGATATGAAATCTCTGGACAACAGTTTCTAAAGTTTGACACTTAGTTTCCAATTGGGTTATTAAATTCCTTTTTTTCAATACCCTTTTAATCTCTAAGATAGTATCTATCCTATCTTCAATTTGGAGCTATTATAATTCTGATCAGGTCTTTGAATTCAGTACTTTAATCATGGCTGAGGTCTCCCTTGGTTTTTGTCCCAATGCTGTTTTAACTTGTTCTATTGTTGTCTTGCACCCGTCAATTAACTCTTATTGTTCAAAAATTATCTGAATGGATGGCCAAATTTTAGTTATGTCTTGATTGATTTCCAGCCAAAAATTATCCTTGGCTTGTGCCAAAATCTGAGCAATCAGTGACTCATGCTCTAGTTTCTCAAATTTCTTGGCAAGTTGGTGAGATTTCTGCATCTCAACTACATAGAGGGTATCATTTTTTATCATATGTCCCTCCAAATTATTTAGCTTTTCCCATAGTTTTTCATTCTCTTGTATCTGAATATATGGGTCGTGTATAAATTTTCTCAAATCACTTGATGTTGGTGTTGAATCTCCTTTTACTGCTGGAACTGTAATTGGTATGGCTGTCACTAGAGCTAGGGATGATTGTGCAACTTGTTCCTTTTCCTTTAGTAATTTTTCTATTTGATCTTCCATCTCCTTAATCTATACATTTTTCTCAATAATTAGTTTGAGCATGTGTTATTTGTGCTACTCATTTTCTTCTATTTCCTTTGCTTCTGGATCTTATGTAGATGGCAACTTAAGCTATTTCCTAGGTGTTGCTATCTTTTCATTATTTCTCTTCAGAATTTCTTCCACTGCTTTGATATCACTGGGACCATATCCCAGTTTGATCACCAGATCCTCCAATTATTTAATTTTGTTTTCCTTTTCCAATGAGGAGATTTTCTCTAACTTTAACTTTGTCTAGACATTACGCAGTGACCTCTTTAGTTTTGAAGCTGCCATAACAGTGCTAGTCATGGTGGAGAAAATAGTTTCTCCAGACTGTCTATGCATATCCATTTGATCTGTGGGATGTATCTGCTTTGCATTGAATGAGAAAATATTTTTCTTGAAATCTGAAGGGGTTTTTGGAAATGGCACTTGAGCCTCCAAGAATGCCATCTGCATTCTTCCTTTCTCACTATCAAATGCTATTGCTGGGAAGTAGAGGTCTACTTCCAAAAATGTGCATATGTGTTGAACTTGAGTGCTTCATTTTTATGTTTAATTTAAAAAAACTTATTGAAGATGTTGGGCCCATCTTGGTTGTCACACAATTCTATTGACTGTACTATTTTTGAAGGATCCTGCGAGGTTGAGGAGGATGGAGTATTAGGGAAAAGATCCTCTGGCACTGTCAAAACCTGTCAACCAACCATTACAATGGTGTCTCGTCCTTCTTCATTATGAATGATGACTTCTTTAGGGTTTGTCTTTTGCCTTTTCCGATAAATGATGAAATATTTGGAACTAATTTCTACAACTGCAGAATTTGTTTCTTCCCTTAGTATTTTTTTCTACTTCTCTTGAGGCACTGGAGTTTGGTAGGTGGATATTGATAGAATACACTCCTCTACTTCCTGTAATGTATTCTCCTCCCACTTATCTTGATTCATATCTTGATATATGGTTTAGGAGTATGATTTTAAGTTGTGGTTTTGAGCTCCACCCTTAAATCAGAGACTATGTTGAATGGGTCATATGCCCAAGTGAAAATTGACATGAAATTCATTTGTAAGAAGCTTTCTGGATTATCCACAGTATTGAGGAACATGTTTCGATGTTTCGAATCCCAACTGGGATCCATCATCAGGACTTTTAAAATGAAGAAATTTAGAGAAGGGTTTTAGACCTTTAATAGAGATTAATTTCTTAAAAAGAGCCGAATAAGGTTTTTTATTTCTGAATTTCTATTAATTCTTAAATTTTTATTTATAATAATTACATTTCTAATTTAATAAATTTTATTATTATTAATTTTAATATTTCTAATTTTATTTTCATTCTAATTTTGTTTTATTTTATTTTATTTTACTAATAGGTGGTTTTTATTTTTTAAGTTTATTATTTATTATATTATAAAGTAACAAATTGGTTAATTTAGTTTATGAATAATTTTTGGGTAGGTTTTTAAAAAATATAATATATAAATTCATTATTTAGTTTTTAATTTATGAAAATTATTATTAATTATTAATATTTATAATAATTAATTATAAATATAATTAATTAAAGTTTATATATAATTATTAATTAATTAATTAATTAATTATATATATATAATTAATTGGGAAAGTTATTGATTAATGGTTAATTTATTAATTTTTAAAAGGATATAATTAGATATAATTTATAACTTAATTAATTATAAATATAAATAATTATTTGTTTAATTAATTATATTTATAATTAATTAATTGTTTTAATTAATTATATTAATGATTTAATAAATTATTAATAATTTTTATAGGAATATAGAAGAAATTACTAATAATTATTGTTTAATTAATTAATTTTAATTTTAACCAAAATAAAAATCAATTAATAGGAATAATTATTAGAATTTTAATTTTTATACCAAATTAGAATTCAAAAGAGGGGGAACATACTTGAGATTGTTATACCTGAAAAACTATGTCTCGACGGATGGTGTTTTGGAGGAGTAGATTTTCCGAAGAAGAGGTCTCCAAGTGTCACTGATTTCAACTCCCCCATCCCTATTAAGATTATCTGGATGCTTTATCATCTCAAGGGCATTTCTTATCTTTCTTCTTTGATAGTGCTCTTCTCTCGCAATAATATTCGCACCCCAAGATGCACTTGATGTTTGGTTTTTGAGGAGTGTTCTGCAAGGGATGAGGTGCGTGACCGTTCACACCTGATATCAGCTCCATGCTCTTTAAGTATTTTCTGAAGTGAACGCCCACTCTCCCCAATATAACTTTTCCCACATGAAGATTCAATCTTGTACACTCCTTTGAGTTGTTCAAGGTTTATGCCATCCTTAACTGGTCGCATTCTTTGCCTAATAGTCCCTGATGCTGAAAAATGTGCGAAAATATCGTTCTTTCTCAAGACCTTGGCGATTTTATCAGTAACACCCTTAATGTATGGTAGAAAAACCCTCCCCTTGTTTTCTTGCGGTTCGTGGGGAATCCGAGGTAGGATCAAACCCTCAACTTTTTTCAAGGATTTTTTGATATCTCTTTCTTTATAACCTAAATCCTTAAATACCGATGACAGGTGACTGATTTCTTTGCTTAGGTGTTCAGCATCAGAAATTCTCATGGCTCTGACGGCAAGGGTATTAAGGACACCAAAATTTTGAGCTGGATGATGGTAGGAATCAGCATGGAGATAGCTATCGGTATGGGTTTTCTTTCTAAACACCTGGTGCCCAAGAGTTCCATCCTCATTCCTAGTGACAAGAACGTTCAAAAATGAAATTCTCCTATTTTATTCAACCTCCATTGTGAACTTGATCTCAGTGGAAATGGAGTTGAGGTGATTAAAATAATCCTTCAAGATTTTCTTTACCATGGGTCCACTTTATGTTGGTGTCGTCTACAAATCTTTTCCACCAATCAGGTTTTAAGGGATAAGAGGAAAGGGCCTTCTTCTCAAAGTGTTCCATGTATAAGTTGGCGACAATAGGGGATAGCGGAGATCCAATTGCGACACTTGATACTTGCTCATAGAATTCCCCTTGAAAGCTAAAGAAAGTGGAGCATAAGCAAATCTCTGCAAGCTTGGCTGTTCTAGGATCAGTGACATATTTAATGACTTGGATTGCCTCGTCTAAAGGAATATTCGTGAATAGTGATACTTCATCAAAACTAACCAAGATGTCGCTTTCCTCAACCTTCTGATCCTTAATGAGCTTGATAAAATTGCTAGAGTCCTTAATAAAAGAGTCAATATTCCCAAAAAGAAGTTTCAAGATCTTGGCAACATATTTCGCCAGCTCATAGGTGGGGGACCCTATGGTATTAACAATCAGTCTAAGGGGGATTCCTTCTTTATGAATTTTGGGCAATCCATAGATTCTTGGCATGACCTCAAAAGACGGGGTTAACCTCTTTTTTAACTTGTCATCCAACCTTGAATTTTTTATTGCTTTCTTGACTTCCCTTAATACCTTGGGCAAGGGGTTGGAGTTAAGTTTCTTGTAGCTGCCACAATCTAGATGTTCATTCATTTTCCTAATATAATCAACCTTATCTAGAATGACAACAACACCTCCCTTGTCGGCTTTCAGCACCACAATGTTGTCATTATTGCGAAGAGCTTTGAGAGCAAAAAATTCTTCCTTACCTAGGTTGCTTTTGGGAATTCTGGCTTTCTTCAAAATAATGGACCATTCTTGTCTTAGTGTTTCTTTATCATCAAGAGTTAAACCTCTAATCCATTCCTCAGTGCTGCAAAAAATGCTTTCATTTGGGATGCTTTTGGGAGCAACTGCAAATCCTAAACCCTTACTAAGAATCCTGATGGAATCATGACCTAACTCTAGAGAGGATAAATTAACAACTTTTTATTATTTTTATTTTTGTTATTATTTATGGTAGGTGGGATATGTTCAAGTTTCTTAATGGTTAAGTTATTGTTGGAATCAGTATCCTCACAAACCCTAGGATCCTCCCTCATAACCTCTATCTTATTGTGAACCATGTTAGTTGAAACATAGTTTTTGGGGCATGGGTTGTTATTATTATTACAATTACCACCCGAGTCATTGTGATTAATGTCACTATTATCACCTGTTGGGAAAAATACTGAGAGGGGGGGGGGGGGTGAATCAGTATTTAGAGCATACTCAGAACTTTTTATTTTTCTTTCTCTAAAACCCATACGCTACTTTCCTGAAACCAACTCGTGTATACACGCGGATAACCTTCATAAAACTCGCGTATATAGAGAGATCTTATTATGCATTTAATTCTTTACTTAGATCTATGCATCATTCATTCAAATGATGTTTATTTAGCAGTAAGCATGTGCAGTAATAAAAGAGTAAATCATCACACATAAGCAACACACATGAACACCAGGATTTAAGGTGGAAACCCAAGTCGGGAGAAAACCACCGCTACCGTCGTCTCAGTCTTCAATATTTTATTATAATGAAAACATCTTACAACCATGTACTGGCGCAGATTCATACCAGCACGCAGGCACCCACCTGCAGAAGGCTACAACCTTCTCTCGTTTACCAGCCTCTCCTGGAAGGGAGCTACAACCCCCCCCTCCTTTGAGGCTTCGACCCTCAGCACCACCATGGACCACGTTTCATCAATTTTCATACTGGATCCAACAGCTTCCATACAATACAACTTGTAGGCCACTTTTCATCATATTTCCAGACGGGACCCACTCCACACATTTAAGCTCAACATTCATCAAACTGAAACTTATAACCCCATCAATTCATTCGTTGAATCATCAACCGATCAAACAACGACTTGATCTTCAATTAACATAATCAGCAACATATTCATCATTTAAACAACCCAGTTCTGTATGAATACATCATTGACAGATAGCAGTAAAACAACAAAACAGATTAGACATTTCATTCCACTTACTTCAGCAAACCCTAGATTCCATACGCGCTTTTACTTCACTGAACATGCGTATGTACGTGCTTTCATGCAGACCAACACGCGTATACTTCTGTGCATTCTTCAAAAACCCTTTCTGCCCATAAGCGCTTTTCCTTAAGCAGACCTGCGTATACACGCGCTTTTATTGCAGCGAACCTGCGTATACATCTGTAATTCAGGGCTGTGCAGCTCTACAGATCAGGTAAACAACTCAGCTTTCATCCTTTACTTCAGAAAGTATTTTGCCTCATCTCAGATCTAAACATTCCATAAACAGATCTAGAAAATACATATATATTTCAGATCTAGAGATCCCTCTTCATCATTTTCTTCATAGGTGCATCATAGATTCAGATCTATCAATCAAGAACAAAGTTCAACCATGCAGATATTCCTTAGAGAGATTTATTCAATCACAACCCTTACTCATGCACACAATTGCACTATTATTCTTTACACCTTATATAGGTTTAGCCTTTATCAATACCATGAGCCAAAACCACACCACTTCCGATGGTATTCCTGGACGGGATCAAATAGATAATCCAGCGCTCAATACAATAGGTCAATACCAAGGTAACACCCCTTGGTATTCTAAATTTGTAGCGCAAAAGGGCATACGTGACTTGGCACGTACTTTTCCGCGTGCATACGCTACTTCACTTTAACAAATCCGCGTATGCATTGTGACATACCTTATTTATCATTATTCTGGCACTTTCTGAATTCCTTTCTTCTGCTACTTCTGAACTGATCTGTAGATACATCAGATTTACATTATTAACAACTCATCAAGTCATTTTCCATCACGAACAACTTCATTAAGCAGGTTCCATCAAAGTCAACACATTGTATCACATTGCCAACAATCTCCTCTTTAATTCATCAAGAAGGTTTTCATTAACTTTATCAAGTAGGTTTCCATCAAGGACAACAATCTGCATCATATTGCCAACAATCTTATTTCATCAAGTAGGTTGCCATCAAGGACATCACATGCCAACAATCTCCCCCTTTGGACTTGATGGCAACCATGATGGTGTTTGATCACCACAACAGATAGATACATTGATTATAACCATTATGCAAACATCATGATACTCTCCCCCTATTCAAACACCATGTTACTCTCCCCCTTTGACATCAAGGGCAAAGGGCAGATCAAAGGCAAGACAATGTTTTTCTCCACATGTAGAAAGAAGAGCTCTATAGATCTGATGTTCACTGAAGTTACCATGCTCCCCCTGAGTTCATGCTGAATCTTCAAACATATTTTTCAATGAAGTACATGACTCTAGGACCTTTCCTATCACCAAGGACTCATACTTACATCAATGATCCAACCAAGTGGATTTACATATGTGACTCAAGTACCCAACCAAGTGGGTTTACACATTTTGACTCAACTTCCCAACCAACTGGGTTTACAAATTTGACTCAAGTACCCAACCAAGTGAGTTTACATATTTGAACAAGTCCTTACATGACTGAATGTTACAATTTTACATCATAGGTCTCAACATGACCTTTTCATTAAATTACAAATATGACTTTTATAATCAAGATCAAGGAATCTCAATCATGAGATCAGATCACACTAAATCAAGAGAATGCCAACAATGCATCCTTTCCACATGACCAATGATCCCCCTTAGCTTGTGCATCCTGAACACTTTCAACAACAAATCATCAAGGCATATTCATCAACAATATCAGAGAATAAAACAGAATTATGAAAACTGGAACACCACCAGAGATACCAAATAGTACAACAGCTGTGCTGAAAGAATGCTGACCCAGAAGAATTTTGTCAGCAAATACCCATACTCGATTTTCTGTGTATGAACTCGCGTATATACGCGACTGTCTTTCAGGAAATCCACATATCCAACTTAATCTTCTGAAATTTAATCAGATATGATCTTTTGAGAGGTAGAAACATCCCCTAGCTTATGTCTGAGAAATTTGAATGCTTCCCTGGAATATATGAGAAAAGATAGATAGGAAAATGTAGTTGTGTTTTCAAGTGTCATCCAATAGTTGTAGCATAAGCACATCAGTAACCAAGCCTTCAGACTCTTTGCAGCATCAACATATTCTTCCCAAGAGGAACAACTTCTTCAATCAAGCAATCATCCATGTGATCTAATATCACCAAGATCTTCAAGATTTATCATGATGTAACATGTGTAGGAATTATGTCAATAGTCATTAGCAACAAACTCTGCATGATCTATCCTTATCTCTACATCATAAAACTTTCATCTCATCTATGTGTGAAAATAAAAGATATTCTTCAGCAAAGAGCAATCGGGGGTCATCATCGTTTGAGTATGAGAACTAAGGAATAAGCAGATACAATGCCAATAATGCAATCATTAGTAGTTAGGCTGATGCTCCCCCCTGAACCTGTGTTCCTGATCTTTGGCTATCTTCCTGTTTTTCTTATCAGAAAAGCATACGCGACTGTTTCCAGCAAAACTCGTGTGTATACGCGGTTTGAGTTTACTAAACCCGTGTATGGAAAGTGAAGCATTGAAAATTTCCACACCTTCATCTTCTCCCCCTGAATTCGTACCACCTGTACCTGTCTTCTTCACATCAGATGCACTGTCAGAAATAAACATAACCAGAATTACCAAACTAGCCAATCATTGCTCCCCCTGTGATGATACATTACTAATCCCTATAATGTATCTCACATCATCCTGCAGTCATTATGAGAAATAAGCTTTAGAAGCAGATGACTGCAGTAGGATTATTATTCCCTACGTTTTTGACTGGTCCTCCTTCCTTTTCCAGCTTTGCTTGAAGTTTCTTATTGTGTGCTGGAAATTATCCATTTTCTCAAATCCATTCATCTTGCATTCTTTTTCTACATGTCCATACTTGTTACAGGCATAACATCTTGCATGACCAGAAAAGTAAGCATAAGGATCATAATGTGTTTTTCTGTTCTTACTTCTCTTGCAATTAGCTGCTTTATGACCATACTTGCTACAAGAAAAACAATATCCCTTGAAGAAACCAGAGTACCTTTCTGTATAGAATCTGTTTGTATGTGACTGAAACATTCTGCTTCTGCAATTGGCTGCAACATGCCCATAATTATGACATTTAAAGCATTCAACATTATTGATGCTTCTATAGTTAGGAGGGAAATATTTCTTTTGAGAATTCATGATTGTCGATTGACCTTTTGTTTCTTCCAACACTTCAGGTTTTGCATTGATATCCTTTGAATCTTTAGCACTTCCTTGTGAACTAGATTCTCCTTTAA
The DNA here is from genome assembly GCA_034641835.2 of Pinus albicaulis. NCBI lineage: Eukaryota > Viridiplantae > Streptophyta > Pinopsida > Pinales > Pinaceae > Pinus > Pinus albicaulis. The sequence goes on along the minus strand of JAXQQM020073095.1, from coordinate 42,897 downwards.
CAGTTTCATGAAAACCAAGACCATATTTAACAGAAGGAGACCTTTGACTACTAAGAATATTGTCCAGAATCTTAGTACTATCTTGAAACCTCAAGAGTTTATCTTTTTCTTCTAATTTACCTTTCAAAATATTTACCTCAACCTCCAAACTTTGGCATTGCTTCTTCATGCTTTCTTCTTTCCTTCTTCCTTCTTCTACTTGAACATTCAATTTTAGAATCTCTTCTTTCAACCCATTTTCTTGTTCTTCAAAAATTTGTAGAAGTTATTCATTCTTCTTATTTGATTTTTCCGGATCTTCATTTAGATCGATGATTTCTGCTTCAATTATTTTATTTCGATTGGTTGCATAATTGTACAACCTTTGATACTTGTCTATCTGACCATTCAGTATTTCTATCTGTCCTTTCATTTGAGAGATCATCTCATTGTAGATAACTTCTCTCTCTTTAAATGATCTTTGTTGATATTCAACTTTAATCTTGAGAGCTTCTTCTAGATCCATAACATTACTTTCACTATCTTTACCATTGGTTGCAGAGGAAAGTGAATCACAAGAACAACATTCAATACCTGTTTTATCTTCTTCATTTTCTGCTACACATGTTTTCTGAGATATCTCATTTCTTTGAGTAGCCTTCTTCTTTTGCTTCCTTGCCATGAGCACTAGCATATCTTGGTCAGAATCTTCTTCATCCTCATTTTACATTCCATCATCATCTTCATTTGTATAATAGCTCTTTCCCTTTTCAAATTGTTTCCCTTTATTGTGATTTTCTTCATAAGGACATTTAGCAGCATAATGACCAATTCTTCCACAATTAAAACACTTGAAAGGAATCTTACCTTTGAATCTTCCAGTACCTGGTTGGAGTCTTCTCACAAAATTTGCTTCTTCTTCTTCTGATATGTAACTTGATTCCTTGACAATTTCCTTTTCTTTTCCTTTTGCACATGCCTTAAAGGAAACTTCTCTGATTTGAGAGGGACCTTCTTTTCTCATTTCAAAAGCAGTTATAATACCATGTAGTTGAACAACAGTAAGAGTTTGCAGATCTTGCCTTTCTTCAATAGCAGATACTTTTGACTCAAATTTTGAAGTCAAAGATCTTAAGAATTTTTCAACCAGAGTAGTATCGGTTATGGTTTCACCCAAACTTCTCATACGATTTACAATATCATCTAGACGTAAAAATAAACTGGCAATACTCTCATCACTATGCATCCTTAAATTTTCATATTCAATTCTGAGAGTTTGGAGTTTGGCACTTTTTACCTTTGTATCTCCTTCATAGCTTAGAATGATTTTGTCCCATATTTCTTTTGCTGAATTTAGCTGCATCACTTTAACATATTTTGATTCAGACAGGCTTCCTAATAAAACATTGACTGCTTTGGCATTGATTTCATATTTCTTCCTTTCTGCTGCATCAGTAGGAATAATTGTCGGATACCGATAACCTTCTTCCACGATTGCCCATACTTCTGCACCAAGACTTTGCAAATATGCTTTTGTTCGTATCTTCCAGAATAATAGATTACTTCCATTGAATAAAGGTGGCCTTATAGAAAATACTCCTTCTTGACTTCCCATTGTGACGGATCTCCTTCAAGCGATCAAGCTTCTGCAGAAGAACCTCCTCTGATACCAATTGTTGGGAAAAATACTAAGAGGGGGGGGGGGGGGTGAATCAGTATTTAGAGCATACTCAGAACTTTTTTCTTTTTCTTTCTCTAAAACCCATACGCTAATTTACTGAACACAACTCGCGTATACACGCAGATAACCTTCATAAAACTCGCGTATATACAGAGATCTTATTATGCATTTACTTCTTTACTTAGATATATGCATCATTCATTCATCAGATGTTTAGTTAGCAGTAAGCATGTGCAGTAATAACAGAATAAATCATCACACATAAGAAACACACATGAACACCAGGATTTAAGGTGGAAACCCAAGTCAGGAGAAAACCACCGCTGTCGTCGTCTTTGTCTTCAATATTTTTATTATAAAGAAAACATCTTACAACCATGTACTGGCGCAGACTCATACCAGCACGCAGGCACCCACCTGCAGAAGGCTACAACCTTCTCTCATTTACCAGCCTCTCCTGGAAGGGAGCTACAACCCCCTGCTCTCGTTTACCAGCCTCTCCTAGAAGGGACCTACCAGCTACTACTGGAAGGGAGCCACTACCCCCTGCACTCGTTTACCAGCTACCACTGGAAGGGAGCTACAACCCCCTCACTGAAGGCTTCGACCCTCAACACCACCATGGACCACATTTCATCAATTTTCATACTGGATCCAACAGCTTCCATACAATACAACTTGTAGGCCACTTTTCATCATATTTTCAGACTGGGCCCACTCCACACATTTAAGCTCAATCATTCATCAAACTAAAACTTATAACCTCATCAATTCATTCATTGAATCATCAACCAATCAACCAACGACTTGATCTTCAATTAACATAATCAGCAACATATTCATCATTCAAATAACCCAGTTCTGTATGAATACATCATTGACAGATAATAGTAGAACAACAAAACAGATCAGGCATTTCATTCCACTTACTTCATAAAACCTTAGATTCCATACGCACTTTTACTTCACTGAACCTGCATATGTACGCGCTTTCATGCAGACCTACCCGCGTATACTTCTGTGCATTCTTCAAAAAATCTTTACGCTATTACGTGATTTTCCTTCGCGAGACCTGCGTATACACACGCTTTCCCAGAGCGAACACACGTATACATGCAGCTTTCGGGTAGCATGTAGCTCTGAGATCGAGGAGTAAACAACTCAGATTTCATCCTTTACTTCAGAAAGTATTTCGCCTCATCTCAGATCTAAAACTTCCATAAACAGATCTAGAAAATACATATACATTTCAGATCTAGAGATCCCTCTTCATCATTTTCTTCATAGGTGCATCATAGATTCAGATCTATCAATCAAGAACAGAGTTCATCCATGCAGATATTCCTTAGAGAGATTTATTCATTCACAACCCTTACTCATGCACTCCCTTGCACCATGATCTTCTTCTCCTTATATAGATTTAGCCTTTGTCAATACCATGAGTCAAAACCACTCAACTACTAATGGTATTCCTGGACGGGATCAAACAGATATTCCAGCGCTCAATACAATGGGTCAATATCATGGTAACACCCCTTGGTATTCTAAATTCGGAGCGCAAAAGGGAATATGCGACTTGGCACATCCTTTTCCGCGTGCATACGCTACTTCACTTTAACAAATCCGCGTATGCATTGTGACATACTTTGTTCAACATTATTCTGGCACTTTCTGAATTCCTTTCTTCTGCTACTTCTGAACTGATCTGTAGATACATCAGATTTACATTATTAACAACTCATCAAGTCAGTTTCCATCACGAACAACTTCATTAAGCAGGTTCCATCAAAGTCAACACATTGTATCACATTGCCAACAATCTCCTCTTTAATTCATCAAGAAGGTTGTCATTAACTTTATCAAGTAGGTTGGCATCAAGGACAACACTCTGCATCATATTGCCAACAATATTATTTCATCAAGTAGGTTGCCATCAAGGACAACACATGCCAACATCACCCATATTTAGATGCGAATATTTCTACCCATTATCAATCTAGAGCCGGCCTCCATATGTATTGCTGCCATCGTATTCTCCGACTGGAATATCACTAAAGATTTTATCGGTGCTACTAATAGGAAATGAAGTCTCGGAAATGTTCTTAGGAAATGATTCTTGATTGATTTGATCCTAAACATCATTTTTAAGGAACGGATTTCGAATTGATACCTTGTCATTGTAATTACAATATGTGCCATTGTGGTCAATCCTGAGCTGACTTCTGCATGAAATGGTGTCAATGTGGTCAAATTTGAGTCGTTCTCCGTAAGTATTGGTGTTATTGCACTCTGAGGAAGATGCCCTGTTTTCCTGCGTAGGGTTGACTGCTGAAATAGCAACACCTGCCTCACCCTCATTGCTACACGACGGATCAGTAAACCCGACAATTCTTTCAGCCTCTGGTTCTGCATTTTCATTGCCGCTGAATGATACAGAGTAAACGAAATTAACCACTCAAAGAGTTGTTGGAGACAGAAAGCTGGGAGAGGATGCATAATTTCTAAGAGAGAGTAGATCCACAATATTATACTGAACTCGCTTCTTTGAAGTAACAACTGTGACGTGCATGCTGAAGTCTGTCAAGTTGGTCTTCGTTGAACGGTTTTCGGTAACAGAACCAACCTCATCAGCAGTTTCATTGCAAACTTCTTCTTCGTTATCTTGCTGGGCACAGTTGGCAATGTCAACGTTATAATACCCACTGTCTGCAACACCCGATTTGAAATCTGGGTTTATACTGGAGCTTACAACCTTTATCCTGCAGGTTCCAGAGTAATCCAGGCTACCCGTGAATGAAATGTCATTGGCATTATTCGAATCAACAACGTTCTCATTCCCAGTTTCAGCAAATATCCTTTCTGACCGTACCCGCCTATCTGCAACTGAATCAAACTGTAATACATTAGCATATGCCCAACTGGAAATGTCAACACCCGATTTGCAATCTGGGTTTATATTGGAGCTTACAACCTTTCTCCTGCAGGTTCCGGAGTAATCTAGGCTACCCGTGAATGAAATGTCATTGGTATTATTCGAATCAACAATGTTCTCATTCCTGGTTTCAGAAAATCTCATTTTTGACCGTACCCGCCTATCTGCAACTGAATCAAACTGTAATACATCAAGATCAAAAACATTGATGTTATTACAAGCCAATCTCTTGATCTTATCTAACTTTCTAGCATGCCTGTCTCTTGTCAACTGACCTTCTCTCTCAACCTTAATAGCAGCTCTGGCATCAATTGTTTCCCATAATTCTGACATCACTAAATTAGCTAATTTTAAATGCAGAGAGAGGGCAGAGCGACCAAGTTTATTTAACATAGCTCTGATCCTCCTAATCTCTCCGTGGATTAGATTAAAACTTAATTTAAAAAAATATTTGTTATATCTTCGAAGGTGCATAATAGGTTTAATCCGAGCGAAAGGTGGAATAAGATTATTGTCATGGCATTCTTTAAGAAATTTCAAGTCTGCTACCCTTCTTTCAATTTTTATAAGATTATTGTCACAACATTATTTAAGAAATTCATTTGTTTTAGGACTAAATCTGCCTCATTCCATTTTTCTCTGGTATTGCATATGAAAGATCCCACTTGTGTCTTAACTTTAAACTGTGATTTCATTTTACCTGAAACAAAGTGGATCTCATCCATATAAATCATCTGCCTTATATATTCTAGAGAAAATATCCTCATTGGAACATATTTGGGCAGCTTGTAAGGAGCCAATTCCACCCATACACTCTTATTTCTGTATAATTATGGTATAAATAACAATCTCCAGTATTGGTCTGCTCACTTAAGTGTAAAATTCTTTTGATCTTTGAGCTGATTCTTCGCTCACTTTGACTATTGAGAAGCCCTACAGCTGCATGAATAAAATTTTCTATGAAGTCTACAAAATCAAACTCTGTTGAATGTCTTATTACTAATGAGGTCCAATGTATCAATGATTGGTTGACTCCTTGATCATCTTGTTTATGTAGTGTTATTGGAAATTTGTCACCCTGATGAAAAAGAAACATGTAGACTAATACATATGCATATTTAGACACACCTTCTGTAGTGATATTCATCATTTTTTCATGCATATTATCCACCAAAAAGTGACTGAAATTAAACATGATTGTTGGCTTATGCTCTTTGGAAAAAATGGATAGAAATCCTAGAATAAGTTCATCCACCCACTGGTCTGAATGGTATCTTAAAAGGCAAGAAACTAAAGAAATAATCTGTTTGGCTTTCTCTAAGAACATGGAAGATGGATAGGGGGGTTTTTCTTGGGGATTTGAGCATCTTCTAGGAGGAAAATCTCGAAAATCTAGGCTCTCTGAGGGAAAGTGAGCTTATGGTACAAATCCATAAGGGCAGCTGCAACAAATTGGCTGAGGGACTCATTTTTAGGAATGAGTAACATTTGATTGATGGTTTTAGGTGAAATTGTGACCAAAATGCCTCCATTCCGAGTAACAATGGTTCTCTGAATAGGGTTATATCTGGCTTGACACCACATGAAAAGTCAAGGAAATGGTGAGTATGTGGAAATGAAAACATAGATAACATGGTTTCCCAAAGGATGATCTCATCCACCTTGTCTAGATAGGTTTTTTTTAACCATCGGTGTAATTTGAACAAGTCAAATTCACACTCGGTATCAGTGATCTTGTAATACTAGCCTGCTAGGGGAATATGGTCGAGATATGGGGTGGAAGAAGTCTTAGGGTTAGCATTGGTGTCTAGTTTTCCATTGGTGGATTTACCCTTTCCATTTTGTGCCATGTTTGAATAGTTTGGGGATGACAGGAGATGACAGAGTCTCTATGTGGATGGTACCCAGAGGGATAATTGGATCTCGATCAACAGGTATTGAGCTCTGAATGTGCTGGAGATGACATGCACTGGTAGTAGTGTGAGATCGCAATAGCTAAGGCCAGTACCTGTAATAAAAAACAGTAATAGTGCAGTTAGGAGAGTCGCGTGGGGTAAATTTTTAGTGCATATGTTATTAAATTAAAATTTTATTCATGAACTTAGTCGTTTCATCATTTAGGAGTGAAAAAAAAATTAGTGAAGTTATATGCATCCTCCCTATTTATATATTTTTCTAGTAGAGCTGTAATAAATTCATAAGTAGGAACATTAGTTGGATGGTTTCACATTTATGGTAGTGTTTAATGATTTTTTGTAACACCCTCCTCCCACATTTACCTAAGCTAACTGGTCCACCAAGGTAAACATGTGATGATGAGTTACTATGATATGATTCAACTCCCCAACTATAGTTAAGAAAGTGGAATTGACAAGGCAAAACCAAACTGACCTTCCTCAGGAGGTACAGGAACCCCAAGGACTAACCAATCACTCCAGGTGCCCAACCCCTCAGTTAACCTACTTTTTGACAAAGCTAGACCCCTAGTCTCTCCCATCACAAGCCCTCCATGCGACTAAAACCCTCTAGTCGCTCCCACAACAAGGGAATCCATGTGACTGTATTCTTTTTTAGGAAGTTTTGTGCCAGTGAGCTTGAATTATGAGCCACTTTTTCAGGGCTAGGAATCAGGCCTATGCCCAGAGCTTGATGAAATTATTAGAAATGATAAATAAAAATAAGACAAGGACTCTAATGTAAAATTTGAACAAGGACATGACCTGACTAATCATAACCATCACAAAAAAAAATTCAAACACATCATGGACATGTAATGTACAGGTCATAAAAACACATATGAACATAGGAGCTTCACACTTGTTTGATATTTGTGAAGAAGGTTTGATGCCATCTCATAACAACTGAAAAATCATCTATTAGGTCATGAATTAATTACAACAAAACAAACAATTTGCACCAGATTTAGCACCATATTTCAGTGCATTTTTACCCAATTGGGATGAATAGCATGACGCTAAATCTAGCTCTATTTTACATTTTTTAAAGCATCACTTTTTGCACCCAAACTTGCATCCTTTTTTACACCAAATTTTGCATCCTTTTTTACATCATATTTTGCACCAAGATTTGCATTTGGTTTTACAACAGGTTTTTCTTCTAGTTTTGTGCCATTTTTTGCATCTAATATTGCATCGCTTTTTGCTTCTTGTTTTGTAACATTCTTTGCTCCTAGTTTTGAATTATCATGTGCATAATGTTTTACATCATATTTTGCATCTGATTTAGTGCCCTATTTTGAATCCAGTATGTGCCAGTTTTTCCATCTAGTCTTATGCCATTTTTTTCTTCTAATTTTGTACCTATTTTTGCACCAGTTTTTGTGCCTTTTTTTGTGCCTTTTTTTCATCCAATTTTGCACCATATGTTGAATCTGATTTAGTGCTAAATTTTGCATCAATTTTTGCATCGTTTTTGCACCATTCTTGGCATCCAATTTTTCATTTGATTTGTCTCCCTTTTTTTCATCCTATTTTGCATCAACTTTTAGCATCATTTTTAAAATGATTTCTTGCATCCAATTTTGCATCCTTTGAGCGTCCAAATTTTCATCTAAATTTTAATCCTATGTTGAGCCATGTGCTGCGTCCACCTTTGCATCCCATTTTGTGTCTAATGTTATGTTCAATTTTGAGCCATTTTTTATGTCTATTTTTGCTTTTGTTTTTGCACCAATTTTTGCATGATTTTTTGCACCTCATTTTGCATCTAATGTTGCATCTCAATTTTTACCCAAATTTGAGCCATTTTTACGCCCATTTTTGCACCATTTTTTCTACCTTTTTTCCAATTTTACACCATTTTTTGTGTCCAATTTCACATCATTTTTGGTGTCTAATTTTGCATCCTTTTTGGCATCCAGATTTGCATCTTTTTTCTGCCACATTTTTTGTCCACATTTGAATCTCATTTTGTGCCTTGGTTTGAGTTTGAATTTGCATCTGCATCATTTTTGGCATCAAATATGACATCCTTGGTTTCACCCTTTTTAACCCCATTTTTCATCTTGTTTTTTTGTATTTTCTTACATCCTTTTTTTTCCTTTTTCGCCCCAAATTTTGCATCCTAATTTTAAACCATTCTTTGCATCCTCATTTTGGTGTCCATTTTTACGTCCTTGTTTGTGCTTGGTTTGGTATCCTTTTGTAGCCCTATTTTGTTCCCTTATTTGTGTCTAGTGTTGCACCCTTTTTTAATTCTAATTAGAATCCTTTTTGTATCATTGTTTGCATCTTGTTTTTATGGCTAGTTTAACATCCAATTCTACTCCCAATTTTTCATCCATGGTTACATCCAATTTTCGCTTCTTGTTTAGAGTGTACTTGTCTTTCCATTTATGAACCCCTTTATGGGTTTATTTTACTAATTTCAATTAAATAGTGAAATATATTACAATTTATAAAATATCATTTAAGAATATATCACAATTCAAATTGATAACTTAGTGTTTGGAAATAGACTTAAGGGAAATTGACAACATTCATCCAAAAAATGCAGTTTCATCATATATAACAATTACCCATCAAAAAATCATTGACAATTTTCAATATACATATATGACTAACAAATCAACACCTATCACAAATATCATTATTCCAATATAAATTCACAACTTTACATCCAAAAATAGTAATATCATCATACATAATAATTTTCCATCAAAATAATGTTGATAATTTTCAATATATACATAAAATAACAAGATAACAATGAAAATATCATCATCATCTTTAATCAAATCAAATAAAAGTCAATGTATGATTAATAAATCAAAATGTTTCATAAATATCATTATTCTAAGGTAAATTCACAACATCCATAAAAAATAAGAGTCTCATCATACATAATAATTCTTCATAAAAAAATGTTGAAAATTTTCAACATATTCATAAGGTAACAAGATAGTACCAATGGTAGCATCATTGTTAAACACCATGTTGAAACACACACATGGTGTATGAGAAGAATAAACACACACACACAAGAGACTCAACACACAATGAAAGATAAGCGTGAGGCTTTCTTATTTTCCATTATACAAAGATGTACATTTATAGTACAATGGTGTGACTCTTGGTTTCATATTCCAAGGTCACTTGGACTCCATTGTGACTTTTCTCATTCCACACCTACCCATGTAGGATTAGGTGTTCCAACATCCCCCTTAATCCGAAGGGGTATGTGTGAGTCCAAGAAAAGAGTTGTAATACAAATCTGCAAAGTATACATGGCAGCACTTGGGCTGAATCAACTCTCTGAAATGTTGGAAAAAAGAGATGGTTTAAGGATGACCACCAACACTAGAACGCAAAACTTGTTGCAGTTCCCGGAACTCTTCCAAAACTGGCAAGAAGCTGAAGGCTTCTGCTAGAGGAATTGTCCCTCATAAAAAAGGGAGACCTTCAACCTAAAAGAAGGGAGGTCTACTACCTGTGATGGTTTTAGGATTACCAACAACTCTGGAATGCTTGAAGAATTTCCTGGAACTCAACCAAAGCTGGCAAGAAGCTGAAGGCTTCTGCTAGAGGAAGTGTTCCTCATATATGAAAGGGAGACCTTCGACCTAAAAGAAGGGAGGTCTACTACATGTGGTGGTTTTAGGTTGTCCACCAACCAAAGATGATGGTTTAAGGTTTTCCACCAACCAAAGGCATGCTCATGGGCATCCGTGTCTCTGGCTACATCTCTGAATCCGGAATGACGAATTGTGGCTCAGGCTCGCTTGAACTGCTGGCTACAACTCTGATCATGGAATGAGAGATTGTGGCTCAGGCTCGCTTGATCTGTCGTTGAAGCTTGTACATGACCACCATTTTCCCCCCTGTCAGGGACAAGGTGAGATGATGGCGAAAACTCAACTGCAAGTTTGCTCAATATTCGTGAACAAGTTCTGACATGTGTCTTAAACATCTTCTTGGCTGCTGATGCCCATTGCCAAGAAGCGATCCATCCAAGATGAATCTTTGTTCTTGCAGGAGGCTTGTGTCTGAAGCATCTGTCTGAAGAATGGGTGTGCCGACCACAGTGCTTGCATGGATGAAGATCAAAAAAGTGATCTTTCATATGGCCAACTCGATCACAGTGTTGGCATTTCTCAATCTGTTGTGGAAGTGGAACAGGATCTGGAACAGCTGCAGGTGAACTGTCATACAAGAATCCAGCACTCTGAAATATGATGGGCTTGGTGTAGTCTGGAATATGAAAGGTCACATCCTTGTCATATCCAAGACCAGTTCGGTGCTTGTTGTGGACAAGCTCTTCCCAAGGTCTGATGATGGGCTTGAGAAGTGCAGGTTGAACTGTTGCATCTGCATGTACATCTGCTCTAGTGCAAGGAACTGAATGTGAATCAACTGGAACTTTATCTTCTTTCTTCTGATGAGAGTCCTTCTCAATCTTTTGAACAAAAACAGGTTCAGAATGGTGACTCTTTTGTTGAAGTTCGTCTTGTTGGAGCTGAGATTCCAACTGCAAAAACTCAATCTTTTCTTGTGCATTTTGTAAACAAGTTTGAATATTACAAAGAGCATTCTTGCTCATTTTTATGATATCATAAACATTTGAATGAATGAGGTTACTCAACAACTCTAATGCCTCATTTATTTTAGCCATTTTCAACAACTTAGGCTCAAAAAATGAAAGGGTGTCGGCTTCAACCGAAAATACACCTGTTTACAATGTGATTAAAAAACAAATAAAAATGACTCCAAAGAATTTCCAACTATGGAAATATCAAAGTACAAAATCTGCTCCTCAAATGATGGAGGGAAATCAAAAAAATTTCAACAACTCAAGTACTGATTGCAACTATGAAGAAGCAATATCTACTCACAATACAATATGCAACAAAAACAACTTGTGCAAGAAGCCTTTAAGACAACTGAATTTTCTTCTTCAAGGAGCTATTTGACACCAAAAACAACTCGTCTTCACATGTAAATCTCTTCAGAAAATCACCCTTATGCCACAAATCACATAATGTAAAATTCACTTTTCTCTAAGTATAGTCCATGCCATTTCTTCAATTCTACTGTTCATTTTCTCGTCTTCAATGTCCTTCCTCTCTCTCTCTGCTGTTTTTTTTTTTTTAATTAATTAAAAATTAATTAAAAAATAAATTAATTGGGATTAATTGAAAAAAAAATTGGGGAGGGGATAATAGAAAAAGATATCATATGGAGAGGGTTTATTAATGAGAGGGACTATTATATGGGAAAGTGTTTTGTTGGGGGAAGTATTTTAAATTAGATTTTTTTTTTTTTTTAATAAAAAATTAAAATGAAAAAGTGGGAATGAATTTAAAAGGGAGGGTATTATATGGAGGGGTTTATTAATGGGGGAGGGGGGCTATTAAATAAAAAATTAAAATGGGAAGGGGATTTTTATTTTTATTATTATTATTTTTTTATTAATTAATTAAAAAATATAGTAATGGGAATATGGGGGGAATTTTAAAATAAAAAATCGAATTTAAAAATCGTGGAGGGAGGGAGGTCGAGCGGCTATTTGGGAAGAGGGTGAGATGTGACAGTGTGAGTGGGAGGGCCGAGAGGCCAGAGTTGAAGGGGCGCACAGGTGAAGAGGGCGGATGTGGGAGTAGGGTCGAGGGACGGCGTTCGAGAACCAAGAGGGAGATGAGGGGTGGAGTGATAAGGAGGGGTTGGGGTCGGTTGCAGAGGGGATCGGATAGGGGAAGCAAGGGGGCAGAGTATGTTTAGATATGGGTAGATTGTGGTTAAGCCGAGAGCGGATTGTGAGTGGTAAGGCATGGCTTGCAGAGAGCGTAGGGACTGTTGATAGCCGTGGGAGAATGGAGTGATGAGCGGGTGGGAGCGTTGTAAGGGTAGCATCGAGTGGAGCTAGGGGAATGGGGTGTGGAAGGTGTTGTGAGGAGTGGAGGGACGGCGCAGAGAGCTGAGTGACCAAGTGAGCGGGTGGGTATGTGAGGGGCGGGGTCGAGGGATAAAAGGGGTCAGCTGTAGGGAGAGGGGAGGGAGCAGAGAGGTGTAGGGGAGCGTTGGGATGAGATCATGGTTGGGTAGTGTGTGAGGCACGGTCGTAGAGAGGGAGCTGTTGTATGTGCTGGAGTGGGGCCGTATGGAGAGAGTAGATGCTACTTGTGAGCGCTGTGGGTGAGGGGGTGAGGTGTTGAGGGGGAGGGCCGAAAGGCCAATAGGTAGAGTGTTAAGGGGGAGGGCGGCATAGAGCAGGTGTTGCGAGGGGGTAGGCGTGGGGAAGAGGGGTGTGTAGAGTGTGCAGCTAAGGGGGGGTCGGCCAAGAGTGGGGCCGAGGGCTGTGTTTATGCGCGGACTGGGTAAGGGGGAGTGTAGTGAGGGGGTTTGCAGGTAGGGTGAGGGCGGAGTGATAAGGTGTGGGGGCGTTGAGAAAGGGGGAGCAGAGTGTTGGGTAGGTTGCAAGGCTCGAGGGAGCCATGAAGGAATAGGGAGGGCTGTGTGCGTTGAGAGGGGTGGGAACCGTGAGGGGAGGAGTGAACTCTGCAGTGAGGGGGTGGGACGGCAGGTGTGAGGGATGAGTGGTGGGGATGGAGGGTAGAGCCATAGGAGAGGGCAGAGGTGTAAAGGGAGTGGGCGACTGTTGAAGTGGGAGTGTGAGCTGTAGGTTGAAGCCCGTGGGGAGAGGGGATGTTAAGCCGGAGGGATAAGGGAGGTGGAGGGATGAGTGGGTAAGGCGCAGGTGGAGAAGCGAGCAAGGCGTGGTGAGGGGGCCGTGTAGGTGGGGTAGGGAGAGGGATCTGCGAATGGAGTGCTGTATTGAACGCGTAGGGGAGCTGTGTATTGTGGTGAGGTGGCAATATAGGGAGATGTGCAAGGTGCGTAGGAGCTGTGTAGAAGGCCGAGGGGCCGTGGAGTGTTAGGAGAGGCAGGAATTTTTTATTTTTATTTTAATGTTAAAACAACAGAGAGGAGTTATTACAGTATGCAGAAATTTGCAGAGAAAAATAGAGACTTTAAAATAGGTATACTACAGGTAAAAACTTTAGAAATTTCTCAGAGAATGCAGAGAAATTTTTAGACAGTAAAATTCAGCAGCAGATAATGCAGAGATGAAGAATTTTTCAGCAGAAAAACTCAGATTTCTTTTGCAGTAAAAACCAGAAACTTCTTCTTCAGAAACCAAATTTAAACAGTATTCAGCAGCTCTCCAAATTGCAAAATTTAAAATGCAGAAATTGCAGGAGGAAATAAGCAGTGAGAAAACCTTCAAATGCACAATGCTGCTTTTCTCCAAAACCACTGCTACCAATTTCTAAATGTTTCTCTTCTCAAAACAAATTTATGAATGCTGCCAATTTCTGAATGCTGCCAATTTCTAAATGCGGCAAAATTTCTGTTGTAGAAACTCTGAGTGCTGCAAAAATTCCAAGAATTTTTGTAGATATGCACAGGCCATAAACACAAATGGCTCACTCAATGTGGAGTAGGGCCAACAATCGCCTGCTCTGATACCATGTTGAAACACACACATGGTGTATGAGAAGAATAAACACACACACACAAGAGACTCAACACACAATGAAAGATAAGTGTGAGGCTTTCTTATTTTCCATTATACAAAGATGTACATTTATAGTACAATGGTGTGACTCTTGGTTTCATATTCCAAGGTCACTTGGACTCCATTGTGACTTTTCGCATTCCACACCTACCCATGTAGGATTAGGTGTTCCAACAATCATCATTATTCGAATACTAAAATTTAAATGTATGATTACCATGTTAAGATATTCCAACTAAATTCAAAAAATAACACATGGCTACCTAGCACCGCGAAGATCATAGTCAAGATCATCCTCATGATCATTTCCATGATCATCATCATGACATTCTTGATAAATTAATCCACATCATCATCACCAAATCCATCGACATACTCATCATCATCATCTCTGATATATGATGTAAGCTCAACATAGTCCGTATCATCATCTTCGCGGTCATTACGAATAGCATTTTTGGAAAAAAATAAATATTACATGTTAGTATTAATTCCATAGCACAATGCATATTTTTGTTACAATGTTAACCATAAAATGAGGTAGGACATAATAACATTTAATAGCAATAAAAAAATAAAATGAAAATATGGTTTAAGATATTTTGGAGATCCAACTAAGATTACACTTGTAATTCCCATTAAGTAGTAGAAGTAGTTTTTAATGCATATGGAGTAGGTACCCAATTGTTCTTCATATTATATTGTGAATGTTTCTTATGATGTCCATGCATGATTGGTAAATTAAGAATTAATGGAAGCTTTAGTTCAAATTACAATTGTAATTTGGATTAGCAATAAAAGAAATTTTAACAAAAAAAGTGTCACATGAAAAAGTAAATTATTTATAATGAAAAATAAGCCGCATACAATATGAATGTCACATGATATATTGAGTTTTTTTAATGCATTTAATTTTCACTATGAAATAATGGATCCTAATTTTTGTTCAATAATAAATGCTCGCAAATAATTACTTTATTTTATCTACTATCACACTAAATCTATTATACCTAGCGATGATAATGATTCCATTCTATTTGTTTTGAACTCCTAAATTATAATGTGAAAGAGAAATAAAATCTTGATTTCAATTTAACTCTATATATAATTTATTTTTAGCATCCTAAACCATAAATTTTTTAAAAATAGTTTGATATTATTATGATTTTAGCACTGAATACAATGTAGGTAGTGATGTAAGCAAGGGGCTTTCAACCAGACTAGGTTTAGGTGTAGTGAAGGGTAAGGTAAGGTGTGTATTTTCAAAAATTTCTTTTGAAGGAAAAATATTCCTTGTATGCTAGTGGTGGTTATGATTTTAACATGGAAACAGAGTTGGAAATATGCCAACAATAATTAAAAATGCCGAAGTTCATTACCTCTAGAGAGTGGATTCATATTATATCTTAGATTATTGCAATCTAGTTGAAAATTGGATAAGATGGAATTTTTAGATTTGTAATATGAAAAATAATGTTGAAAAATAAATTATTTATAGAGCTATGGGGTTTTTCAACACTAGAAGAAATTTAGTAAAAACTTTTTTATTTTAACTAAAAAATAAATTTCATCAATCTAAAAAAATGATTTCGAGAGTTATCGGGTCTATGAGCACTAGAAGAAAGTTTAGTAAACAAATTTTGATTTTGTTTAAAAAGTAAATTTAATTTATATAGTTTATATTGTCACTAGATTTCAAACAAATTATTTGATTTTGTTCATTGAACTTGAACTCCATTTCCGACTAATCATGACCCCAAGTTCTAACACCAAACCCCAGGATATGATACAGATCTTTGAAGTACTAGTGTGTGGCTAGGAATACAAATATGGATATAGAAGATAACATAAAGGGTAGATAATGAGACCTCTAGATTATTTTTGATATTTTTGGCATTTTGGGCATAGCCCAAAGTGCTGAGAGTTTCTTCAAGACAATGGAAAGATGATGAAATAATTGTTATTCTACAAGTCTTTTTTCCTCCCACCCAACGAATCATGTAAAAATATTGTAAGCTTATTATCCATGCACCCATTTTCAATGTTAGATACAAAATTACAGTCTAATTTCATTCTCAATTTTGCTAAGGGTCAAACTACTTACATTCCACGGAAAAAATAACCCAAATATACCTGTAAGGAACACATCCAAGATGCTCCACAAGAGCAGTAATAACACGAACTAATATTAGTATATTTTTTTTTATCTCCCCTACATCCCTTGAACGACTGTACATAATTCATTAAATACATTACAATTAATTTTTTGTCTTTAGTCCCTCCCAGGATGTATTTAGTATAATCTAGTTAAGTTATGAATATTCAATTTTAGTTTTTCCTGTTGTGTAGGTAGCAATATCTGAACACTAGATTGCAACCTTGAAAACCATAATCTATTAGATTCCATTACAATTTATATACTAAGTAAAAAAATAAGCTTGGACTTTACCATCTACTAAAAATTAGATAGTTTGAATAACCTCAGCTCCTTGGCCCCTAACCAGGATATGTTTTCTAAACCAGCAAGATCAACCAAATTAAGATTTCCAAATTTAATCAAGTATTCTCATTATGGTGTTGCTTCTTTGATATGAATTGTGAAAGAAAATAATGAATGGGAGCTACTGTAAAGAAAAAAATAAATCAGAACTAGAAGTTAGAACTAATCCCATATCTGATGAGAAGAAACAATGTGGAGAGGATTTACTTTACCTAGATTTCTTGTTGAGAAGTGTTTCTGTTGTTCATTTCTTAGCAGTGCCTCTTTTCAGTAAAGTATTTCATTCACCCCAGTGACTATTTCTTCCTCAATGAATCATACAAGTACCCCACCTTTTTCATCCTCCATCAACACTAAGGGATTTCATTGTTTATCATCTAACATAACATTATATATCTCATCAGGTGAAAGTAAGTCAGTGATTTATTAATTTTACAACTCCAAGAAGGGGAAATTGTATTCAACATTTTGGATATCTAAGGTGTCAAATATTTGGTTAACTATCCTTGGAATCACACTAGCAGTGGATGGAAGCTCCCCATTTGATGAACTCTGCAGATGCAATGGGTACAATGCTTATACATCCATCATTAAGTTTCCACCTAAGGCCAATATATTTATAGATCCGAAAATACCAAAATTTTATAATTGATGAAAACAAATAAATTAACTGCAATCTAATGGGTGACCCTTGAGGAATTTGTGCTACAAAACCAGTTAGAATTGTTCAGTCATGATTTCAAACAAGTCTTTGCAGTGACAAGTATAAATTGGAAAATATCAATGTAGAAATTTATAATCCAATTGAATGTAGCTTTGGGAATCGTTTAATAATGATCTTCACAAAAAATCATAAAAACTCACTATTGACATTTTCCCTTCACCTTCCATGGTGTAAGTTTTTCCTGTGCTAGTTTGGACATAAGGAAAATATTGTGCAATTAAAACCTTTTAATACTCCATTTACTATTGAAATGACAACTTGATCATAGAGATCCTTTTGTTATGCATATGGACCAAATACCTATATTTTATGATATTTTCATGTAGTTACATTTGCAGAGAGAGAGATATAGTAATATTTACATTACTTAATGCTAGGCTTCATAATACGTCCAAAAACTTCAACAAAAAATGGGATGAATATGTTGCAAGATGAATTTCAACAAAATATTCACTTTTTTCAGTGGTTACTTTTTAAACATATATGAAAATATTAATTGGAAATAAAAGTAGGAATTTCCCATTTTAAGTAGGAAAGTAGGTCAAGGACATAAACTACATAACAAACAAATTCTTACTTATAAAAACAAAGTAATACATGTAGGTAAAAAAAATTAACATTCAATATTAAAACCAAGAATATTATGTGTACTTAATAAAATGCAATGCATACAATCTATACACAGATGGATTAAAAAACATTTTTGCATTGAAATGTTAAACAAGTATTAACAATACCTAATTATGATCAACAAAAAAATTGAAGTACTATAAAATGATAAATATTACCCTTAATAGTAACTGAAACATATCAAACTGAAAATTATAACAAGTGCAACAAATCTGAAATTCAGATCATGTCAATGCTTTATTCCTATGAATACATGAAATATTGGAAGATTTGAATCCTAATATAATCACTCATTTCTCTCCCCTGAACCAAATTATTAGTAATAGAGACCCTTCCTCTCTTTAAATGGGAAGTTAGGGTTGTGTTAGGTTCTCGTAGTTTGCATGATTGGCAAGAACAAACGCTGCAGGGCTTACATCAGAACCACTTTGGAATCCTATGATCTAGCCCTCCTGGGTTTAGAGAGGGATCTCTCTATATGTGTTTAGAATGATATGCTTATAGGCTCATGATATGATATTAGGCTAGTTATGAAGCACAAGGGATTTGTTTGTTTTTGGTTGGGTAGGATATCATCAAAATAAAGGAAGTATTTTGAAGGGTAAAGGTGTGAGTAAGTTGAAAGAATGGTTCAGTAGATAGGATAGGTAAGAGACAGTATCAATCCATTAGGCTATGGAGTCACAAAAGGATTTAATTGCACAACAAATTTCAAGAGTGGTCCATGGGGAAAGTCATCTATATCAAATGATCTCTTTAGATTGATTTGTGATATGGAACATTAAAAGTGTTGTGAAAGAAGCAAAGCTAATAACCATTTAAGAATATATTAACTTCACTAAACAATAAAAGCCTTTCAAAGTCACTGTTTGAAGCAAGCCAAAGGACAAGGAAAACCATAGACTTCTTTGGGCAAACTTTTACTAAAGCACACTTTTCAGACAACAATCCAACAATCTAACAGATTACCTTCAGAAAGTAGAAAAAATTTAAGATAAACAAAATATAGCCTAAGATCAAGTAGCAACTTTGAATCTATCCTGCTTTTGGCATACTCTCAGGGAAACTTTCAAAACAGTTGTTGGAGAAAGCACTAGAGGACATGGCTAACCATAGACTTCCCTAGTTTAACTTTACTTAGCATGAAGTGAAAATATCATTCAAGAACAATGTCTCAAGTTTTACTCAACAAGACATGGGCTCAACAACATTCCTTGACTGGTTATACTCTATTGAATTATCCTCAAACACACAATTAGAAGAAAAAATAATGATAAAGATTATCAGTGAGAATTAGGGTACCTTTTACAATAAATCCTAATCTATATTTGTTGTTCTTTATCAGAGAAAGTGGAGAGTATGAAAACATAAGAAAAACAACAGTTATAGTAAGAAAAACAACACCATTGACATAGAACAGGATCCCATAAATTAGATTGTATATTTGATGTTCAAACCAGTTACAATATTTAAGTCCAGTAGGTCTTTACAGCTTCAAACTTCTCTTCTCAACCTATCTTTATTTAATCACTAACAGATCTTAAATAGCTTCAACAAATATTTACATTCAATAAGTATTCAACCAACAACAATACTGGGCTCATCATATGATATATATAAGTAAATTGAGGAGGTGGAGTGAAAGGAAAGTCTAACTATTCAATTAATACAGAGTAAATTCTTCTCGACCTTTGGGAGGCCTAATGGAGAAGATATCTAATGTGTTAACTATGTTAATTGATTTTTACATTAAATTTCATCTACTTTAGTCACTTTTGTTGACTTTTGAGGCTTTTCGTGGCTGTCAATTAGTTTCTGAGCTGTCTTTGTAAAATATCTCTAACTGTGCATTAACTTTGTAGGCTTTTGAGTAAATAGACCTATAGGTGGCATTTTTAGTCTTTGGGGAAGTAAATAGCCTTGATGATCTGGAAATTAAGGCTGTCTTTTGCCGATCTGTCTCTGTTTCAGCGCTTTAATCATGAATTAGGCCTTTGATATGCTTTAAGGCCTTCTTTATCATCTTTGGTCTTCATCATCATGTCTTTATCTTTAAAACTGTAGATTAAGCTTTTGATCTTCAAACTTTTGCTTTAATCCTTTAACTTTAATTTTTGATTCTCTATTCTTCATTGATCTTCTCGTTTGCTTACAGGTACTTTTTTTGACTGTGGGATGGATTTTATAAGTACCACCATGAAACCTGCAACAAACAACCAACCGTTATATAAAACCTGCATTATATGGTAAAACTGCTTCAGAGGGCTTGGTGAGGGGTGGAGGAGCAATGCAGAGGAGGATGAATGCAACGGAGGTGGAAAACCCATGGCAGAAGGCGGAACCAGGGTTTAATTCGAATTATGGCACGAAAATATGGATAAGCAATTTTGGAAAACCGAATATGGTTTTCGCATAGGGTCTGGGCGATAAGCGGTAATGGGCCAAATGAACATGATACGGCTTGGTGGCTGACGCATGTCCATGGGAAAAAACTGCCTATTTTGCGTTAAAAATGTACTATGGAGGGGTGTGGGAGAAATGAACGCAAAAATGAATGTGGGTCGTTGGATCTGGAGAAAAAAATGGTGGAGATTGAATGGAAGCACAATGAAAGCCTTTGCGCGGTCGGGTGGGACTAGTAGGATGACGCGGGAGATCAGTATCAGACGTCATACGGGGGAAATTGGGGGTAAGGAGGAAAATCTCGGTTTGTGCCTCTGCAGAAAACCTCAGTCGTCGATCTAAGATCTTCCATAGTCAAATGAGTCAACTTCGGGGGCACTCATAGTGTTAAACCGTGCGCTGAAAGTGCTCGCGGGTGGAGCGGAGGACTAGCAGTGACCGTTGGGTCAATGAGATCACTGGTGGAGATAAAGTCGGAGAAGAAATGAGCGAATTAAAAGGCAGAGGTGCGCTGGGAATTTGATCAGGATGATCAATGGTTTAGATGAAATCGGAGCGTCACAGAAATGAATGAATGGGGCAAAGGGACAACGAAACGACAAAACTGTGCCGATCGTTGGATCTGGGGAAAACAGATCAACGGTCCAAAATACATCGATAGGGAGGAGGCTTTGGTAAGTGACGATCGGGAGGAAAACTGGTGGTGCGATGGAGCGAGGACCGTTAGATCGGCGAGATCAATGGTTCAGATCCCATTGGCGGGGGAAACCATCGCGCGGAGGAAATATAAAGAAACGAAAGGAAAAGGGGTGGAACGAAGTGCGATAGCGCGAAAGGGGCTTAAAGACTAAGGCCGACGGTCGTGGGTGCTGATCACATGGAGGAAAGGGCTGAGAACTTAAGCCCATGGAGGCTTAAGCTTGACTTAATGAAAAAGTTGGTTTTTAAGGCTGAAATGGGGTTTTTTGAGGGTTTTTGAGGGGTTCCGATAAGTTAGAAAAAAAGGGTTTTAAAACCAAATAAAAAGGATTTATAAGGTTTTAAGGGGATTTTGAAGGAAATAAAGGGTAAAATGAGGAAAATGGGTGACATGAAGGGAATATTTTGAAATGGAGAAATGGTGGGAATTATGGCTTTGAAGGCAGTTTTCTTTTTGAATAAGCAGGGCTTCTTTGAAGGATTTTGAGTCAAGATTATCAATGGAATGGATTTCTTGAGGATAAAGAAATCAAAGAGGCTTCAAGAAGCCACATATTTTGCATGAAATTTGTTTCTTGAAGACTAATAGACCTGTTTTAGCCATCATAGTATATGAAAAATTTATAGATGGCTAACAGTGGCTCCACTTGGGGAGGGCAGCTCCATGGAGGTGTCAAGAACCTCAGAGATAAATCTCTGGAAAGTAGACCAGTGCCTTGATGTTTTGCTGCACTTTGACAATCCTCTATGTCTTTTTTTGACAACTAGCCCCACGTGCTATACGTTGCGCTAGGCGCAGCAGGGGGGTCACAGGGGGGGCGGAAGCCCCCCCTGTCGGGGTCCAAGGAAGCACCCCGGTGAAATTTTTTTTATTGTGCGGTCCCACTCATAGGCAGAGCCACCCATGTTTTGTGCATGAGTTTGCACATGGTTTTTTGGGGTACGATGGTTTTCGACCCTTGGTATTTTGTAGATCTGGTCAAGGGAACTACAATTATGTTTTAATCCAGGGTTAATGTATTGAGGTTTATGTATGCTTTGGCATGTATATATATGTGTTGTAACACTAAAAGGAATATAATGAAAAATCAAGCTGGTCATCCCGATTTGGGATCTAGGGGAAAATCTCTGTGTTTATCTGTTTTATGTTTTATGCTCTCACTATTGTTTATTTTCTGTTATAAGATTCAAGTGTAGATAATTTCTGTTCAGGGTTAAAACCTACATCTTTGATGACCATGCTACTTCAAAAGATGATCTACAGATTTATAACAAGATGATTTTATCTCCCAAACTTCTACCTACCCAACCTACTTGTCCTAACATTTTTTTCTTCAATGGGTGCACTTGGACTTGCAAACCCTTTCAACATCATTTTATTCTTTTATTTGAAAGTAGGAAACTAATCTATTTCTACCCTTATGTCTTCCATGAGTTTAGATTAAACAGTTGAACTCATAAATTCTCTACCTAAGCTACTATCTATCAAGATTAAGTTGTTTGACAGATCTGCATTCTCTATATTCTAAAATAGAAATTTAAATACAGACAAACCAGGATTAAGCTGTCTGATTTGCTGTAAGACTATGGCATAAAAGCAAGCTGCACATAGATCGAAATTTACAAAAATTTAAAACAAAATTGTGAAAGCTTATGATTTGAAAATTATGAATATCCTTCCTTCTTCTTATGACTCAGATTTTGATCTGTTTAGAGTCATCATTTTTCTTTTTATGTCTTGGTTCAGATTTTGAGCATGTTAGAACCATTCTCTTATATCTTTGGCTCAATTTTTAGTTTGATTAGAGCCATTTCTTTCTATCCTAATCTATTCTACTGATAAGCCAAGATTTCATTGTTTGGAAAATCTTCTTCACTAACCTATCAGCAGTAAATTGAAATCTATCTAGTCATGATTAGGCTATATGACTAAATAGCAGTGCTCTCTTTTAGTAGTGGAATTTAAAATAGCGCACTTTCAGACTCTTTCTTTTTTGTTATGGGGCTGTACCTTTATTCTTTTTCTAATCTACCCTCTTTTTCTCTTTTTTCTATTGTTTTTGTATTTTTTCTTTTTTTCAAATTCAAAAACAATGTTATATACAATGAACAAAAAGCTTTGAAACCAAAATATCAGTTAACAGAAATAATGTTTGAGCATCCTACCATTGATAGGACCTCCAAAATATTCAGCTCCATCCAGTTCTTGCAGAAAGAATGAATTGTTTCCAATAGCAGATTGAATAAGATAAGGGCTTTGCCATAAATTATCAATTTTTCCATGTTTGCCCTTATCTTCTCTCCTTGAATCCCATTTCAATACTTTGTCACCAATTTTAAAGTCACTTTCCTTGGTTCTTTTTTCAAACAGATTCTTGATGTTTTCTTGTAGTTGTTTTGCTATGATGTATACCTCCTCTCTGGTTTGTTGTGGATGTATAGTCTGGTTTATTCTTCTTGTCATATCATCATCTTCAGACTGTACTTCTTGGATCAGTTTCATGATTGGCACTCCTAGACTAGTTGGAAATATTGCATCTGTTCCATACAACAGCTGGTAGGGAGACATTCCAATTGATTTTTTATTTGTTATTCTGTCTGCCCATAATGCATGTACTAGCTTATTGTGCCATGATTTCTTGTTATCTTCTAGCAACTTCTTGATTATGTTCACCAATATTTTATTTAAAGATTCTGCCAACCCATTACCTTGAGGGTAATAAGCTGTAGAATGACCCAATATAATCTGATATTTATGACAAAATTCCACCATATTTTTAGACCCAAACACAACAGCATTGTCATTTATGATATTTCTAGGACATCCAAATCTAGACAGTATATGGTTTTCAAGGAATGAAATGATAACTAAGTCTGTGGCATTACTAGAAGGGATGGATTCTATCCATTTGGTAAAATAGTCTGTTGTTGTGAGGATCCATTTGTGTTGGGCAGATGAGGCAAGATGGATTTCCCCAATGAAGTCTAGACCCCACTGCTGAAAAGGAGCTTCAACAGTGATTGGTTGCAGAGGTAAGGGAATCAACTTTCTTTTGCCTTCAAATATTTGGCATTTGTGACAGGAAATAATAATTTTGTGGATATGTTGAAAGAGGGTGGGCAAGTAGTAACTAGCTCTAAGAATTTTGTTAGCAGTTGACTTCTAGTAGAGGTGGCCTCCACATTCTCTTTCATGAAACTCGTGCTTGATCTTATCTGCATCATTCTTAGGCAAACATTTAAGCAATAATCCACTAGCATTTTTCCAATATAAACATTTATTTAAAATGCACTAATTTACAGCTTTCAACTTTAAGAATCTTGCCTTTGTTTTATACAAACCAGGAGGGACATTTAGGTTGAGAAACACATACAAAATATCAGCATACCAAGATGAATTCAAAAAATAATCTTCAATAATTGGAGTTGTCAACTCCTCCTGTTCATCTAATGCATTAAACATGTTTATATCAAGAGATTGAAAGTTGGATTCAGCCATAAGTTTTGCTAGTCCTTGACCTTTTATGAGTTTAGTGGGCTTGAATTCTAAGTCATATTCTAAAATTACAGCAATCCACTTTCCTCTTTTGCCATCTAGATCTTGGGTCAATATGTCTTTTACAATTGAATGAGGCACAAATGCTATAATGTGGGAATGTAAAATGTAAACTCTGAAGTCTTTTAAAGCTTTGACCAAGGAAAAGGCTTGTTTTTCCATTATGTTGTACTTCAGAGGTGCATCTCTTAATGCCTTATTGAAAAATGTAATTGGTTGCTCTTGTCCCTTCAAGTTTTTCTGTAATAGGACAACAACTACTGTGTGTTCTGATGCAAATGAAAATATGAAGAAATATTTTGTAAAATCAGGACTGATAAGAACTGGTGTTTTGGTAAGTGATTTTTTTACCAGTTCAAATGATTTCTTTGCTTCTAAGGTCCATTTAGCTCCTTCTTCTCTTTTAAGCATGTTTGTCATGTTTCTAAGGAGCTCAGCTAGATTGGGTATGAATCTTCTCAAGAAATTAATCTTTCCAATGAAAGATTGAAGTACCTTGATGTTTCTAGGATGGTTGATTTGCAATATACCATCGATCCTCTTTGGGTCTATCCTTATTCCCTCTTCTGATATGATATGTCCAAGAAGTTTACCTTCTTGGAGACCGAACAATGTTTTCTTTGGATTTAAGGACAACCCATATTTTCTGCATTTCTCAAAGACTTTTCTCAAGTGTATTAGGTGTTCTTCATCTGTTTTAGAATAGACAGTGATATCATCCAAGTAAATCACAATGAAGTAACCTATTTCTTCTAAGAATTCAATATCCATGGCTCTCTGAAATGTGGCACCAACATTAATTAAAACAAAGGGCATTTTCAAATACATGAAAGTACCCCAAAGAGTAGTAAAGGCTATTTTAAGTTGATCATCAGGATGTACCAATATCTGATTGTAACCTGAGAATCCATCTAGCAAAGAAATTCTTCTAGAACCAACTACCCTTTGTAAGATATGATCCATTTTTTGCAAGGGATAGTTGTCCTTTAATGAGGCTTTGTTTAAGTTTCTAAATTCAATACAAAGCCTTATTTCTCCTGTTTTCTTCCTAACAGATACGAGATTAGATACCTAGTCTGAATATCTTACTGGGACTATGATTCTAGCATATACATTTTCTTAATTTCTCTCTCAACCAAAGGTAATTGAACAGGGTTGATTCTATGCAATTTTTGTCTAAAAGGTTTCTGGTTTTCTTTGAGGGGTATCTTATGCTGGATTATCTCTGTATCATATGATTTTAGATCTTCATAGCTCCATGCAAAAACATCATAAAACTCTCTAAAAAGCTCAATGTATTTCAGTTTAATGTGAGCTGGCAGTGTCTTGGATAATTTGATCATTTTGGGCTTTTCCTCACCGCCTATGTTGCATTCTTCCACTTCAGCTTCAATAGGTTCTAGTTTTGGCTTTTTGGAAACATCATTCAAGTCAAACAATTCTTCTAATCGGACCAGTCCTTTTAGCAAGCTTTGATTTTTAGATTGCATAAATTCTAAGTCTTATTTTTCTAAATCTGTACTATTTTATGTTGTATGTTTGGGTCTATTAGTTAACAGATTTATATCAGCAATCTCAGGAGACTTTTCTTCTTCAAAAAGTGAGTTTTCTTCAGTAGGACAATCTTGTTCATACTCTGAATCTGAGTTTGGTGTTTCAAATTCATTTTTGGACTGTAGGAAGTCTTCTATTTGTTTATCTCCTTCAAAAACTTGCCAATATTTTTCATTATCTGGGATAGATGGTCTATATTTTACTTGGATGGTGTATTGTTTGCTTTCATAAGGTCTTAGACAAGTACTAGCAGCAAAGGCTAATCCATTGGCAAGATTTTTTTGGTTCCTTGGGACAAAGGTAAGTTGGAATTCAGAAAATGTTTTTAACGAGTCCATGGCATCATCTCTATAGGCTCTAAGTCTGGGATGTTTAGCAGTGTATTCCCCTTTTACTTGCCTAATTATCAACTCTTAATCTCCATGAACTGTTATCCTCTTGGCCCCTAATTTTTTCAATAAATTTAGGCCTAAAAGGAGAGTTTCATACTTTACTATGTTATTTGTGCATTGGAAGTTTAATCTATAAGAATGACCCTCAGCATTATTATTTACAGTGTTGTGTACCCATATGCCTGCTCATGCACTAGTTTTACTACAAGACCCATCAAAACTCATACTCCAAAGAGGATTGTTTTCAGATTTGTCATTTATTTCATTGCTGTCATTTCTGTTTTGTTTGCCTAATCTATCACTGTGTTGTTCCTGTATGTTAGGTCCCTATATCACTAGTATAGTCCCTTATTATTGTTAGTGTAAACCCATTATTGTTATTATTGTACCCTTGTAACCCCCATTTTGTTATTATTGTGCCCTTAAATTATTATTGTTAGGTCGGCTAGGATTACATTGTGGCCCACTAGGATTACATTATGGCCCCATGGACTCCTATATATAGAAAGGAGGTTTTGTAAATTGTATCATCCAAGAATTGTTCATTTATGTAATGTATTGGAGGTTTCCCCTCGAAGTGGCTCATTTATAAGGCGTTGATATCTCTTTTCTTCTCTTTTTGGAGCTGGTTACACAACATTTGGTATCAGAGCTTTGGATTCTAGGGTTTCGCTGCTCCAAACAGGTCATCGTGGCATTTTCGCTATAACTTTTTTTCTACGAAGTTTCAGAAGCTGAAATTTTTAGAGTGCGAAGCCGAAATCCTAAGGAATATTTTCTAAAAATTTCAGAGCCTGGTTCGCAATATTTTCGAAGATATGATCTGTGGAAGTTAGGTCTTTTGTCAAGCTCTTAAACAAGTCATCGTGGAATTTGCGCTATAAATTTTTTTCTACTGAGGTTCAGAATCTGAAATTTTTATGGTGCGAAGCTGAAATCCTAAGGAAACTCGTCAAAAAAATTCAGAGCTTGGTTCGCAATATTTTCGGAGATATGATCTGTGGAAGGCAGTGCTTTTTCAGGCTCCCGAATTTCATCTCAAAGAGGTGATCATGGGAAAAGTTCAATAACTCTCTCTCTGAGCATCGGATTGGAGTGCCGTAAAAAGCGGTCACAAGTAAACAGACTTTAGTTTCTTGGCTATCAATTTCAGAGGCGAAGGATGAAAAAGTGACACGTGGCAAGCCCTACAAGTTCACTATACTGAACCATTCCATAATTAGGTCATTGTGGGATATTGGACATAACTTTGTCTTGGAGAATCCAAATCAAGTCAGACCTGTGGCATTGAAAAGAGAATTTAGAGGGTGACTTTAGTGCTGAATTTCAGATATTGAAGAGCCGCAATCACAGAGATAATCCAATTTCAATATCGAGCTCCTCAAAAGCAAGTAAAAGGTGTGTAATTTTTTTCCGAATTGCATAAGTCTTGTTTGAAGAATCAAGTTGAATTGATTGCAAGGGCATATTGTAGAATAGATATCAATATTGGATTATAAAATGGCCCCTAAAAATAATTCAACACCCATTAAGCCTTTGGAAATCTCTACTATGACTCATGAAGATGAAGAATGGCAACATGACATATCAAAATTACAAGAGCAAGTGCAACAAATTTCGCTCTCGCAAACAACAAAAAATGAAATGGAAGTTTTGAAGCAAGGCGTGGAAACTAAGATGGATGGTTTGAAGAAAGGCGTGGAAGCTAAGATGAATGGTTTGGAAGCTAAGATGGATGGCATGGAAGTGGGCATGGAAGCTAAGATGGATGACATGGAAGCTAATATCGATGAAAAAATGAAAGACAACATGGAAAACATGAAGAAGGATCTAAAAGTAGACATCGAAGGTTTGGCAAGGTTGATACAAGAAATGTTTCCTAATGGTGAAAAGATAGTAGAGGAAACTCATGATGAGAAAAAAATAAATGTTAATCGTGATTTCATAAACTCTAATGTTTGCGGGAAGAACCACCATATTCCAAAAATGGATATGAGGAAGTTTGATGGAAAGGATCCTGTAACATGGATACTACGGATGGAGCAATATTTTGATCTCCATAATGTGCAAAACACACAAAAGGTACGCATTGCAACTTTACATTTAGAACAAAATACATTTGTATGGTATCGATGGCTTTGCTCCCGTAAAAAAATTGTCACTTGGTCAATTTTTACGGAAGAAATGATAGCACATTATGAGGATACAAAGAGCAACACCTTCTTTAGCCAATTGATAGATCTCAAACAAAAGGGTTTAGTGGGGCAGCACATTGAGGACTTCCAAAAATTGAATATAAGGGTAACTGATATTCCAGAGGAACACGGGATTGATCTCTTCATAGGCACTTTAAAGGATAACATCCAACATGAAGTTCGCGTTTTGGAACCTGATTCCTTGGAGAAGGCATTCAGGTTGGCAAGAAAAGTTGAATGTAAAATTATGGCAACAAGGAAGCCTACCACTCAATTCTATAAAGAAGGAAGTGTTGCTACCCCTAGATTTCCACAACCTACAAGGTTGACACCACAAAAATTGGAAGAAAAAAGAGCAAAAGGGCTTTGCTATAGCTGTGATAGCAAATACACTGAAGGTCATAAGTGTGCTTAGAAGAAATTATTTTACATAGATTGTGAAGAAGAAGAAGAAAATGAATAAGAAGAGGATATACACCAGGAACCAACCCTAGAAGAGGAAGAAATGAATCCGACCATATCGTGTAATGCACTGGCAGGAATTACCACTCCTCAAACTCTCAAGATATAAGGACATATCAAGAAGAAAAGGGTAATAGTGTTGATTGATTCAGGTAGCACCCATAATTTTATTCATTGTAAGGTAGCCAAGGAATTAAATTGTTTCCTATACCCAACACCAGAATGTCAAGTGATGGTTGCAAATGGAGGAACTATAAATTTCTCTGGGAAATGCCATAATATCAAGCTAACCATGGGGGAATATGTATTGACTAGTCCAATTCTTTCCATTCCGATGGAAGGTGTTGATGTTGTACTAGGAGTACAATGGTTACAATCTTTGGGGATGGCAGCTTTTAATTTTCAAGAACTTTTCTTGAAAAAAATTTCAGAAGGAAAGGAAGTGGAATTACGAGGTATTTCAGGGAAGCCCGAAAGGATAATAAGCTCTAATGTCATGATAAATCTTCTAATGAAAGAACAACGAGGTGTAATTGCACAATTATGCTCACTAGAAGTTCCAACTGTTAGCCATCAATATTTTTTACATGTTAGTGATGACTATATCTACAGCTGAGTTTTCTAGAAACTGATTTCCTTATGTCAATATGTCATCCAGAAAACCCTCCCAAAACTTTTTTTGCCCTTCTATCTATTCAGTCCACCTCTGGCGAAGTCAAAACCTCATGGTCACAAGCCTACCTAGCTTCAGCCTTCTTGATCTGCCCATCACCTTTAAAAGGCCAATCCACATCTGTTTCAAAAGTCTCCCCTATGTTAGGAAGTGGCGCTTTAAGACATTTCACCCTTGGCAATCATCAAAAATCCAAAAAGCCTCCATCTGCTACAGGCCTACCATGACTGACCTCTTACTTTGCAAATGAAATTGAAAAGCAGCCCTAAGTCGCGCCACTTATATCCCCTAGATCTCAGCACTGCATAAAACCCAACCTCAAGCTGACTATTAGGTTTGTCACAGTGTTCTATAGTTCTACAAAGGCAGGAAATATATTTCATCTCATGGAGTAAATGTTTGAGTTTACAGTTAGAGGAGCAGTACAGCACAAATGTAGCAGGCCTTTAGATATGTCTGCCAAAGCAGAAGCTATATCACGGACTTCTGGCTCTTTCAGCCTTAGAAAATCCTGAGAGAAAAAAGGGATACCACTGTCACAACAAACTGGTAATTTGTCATGGCCAAGAACCTCCTTCATTTACAAGCAGAGGGTTAGGGCGCCTCCTTCATCTACAAGCAGAGGGCGCTAGCCAATATTGACTTAAAGGATTGCAAAAGTCCAGGCAGAAGAAAAGGTGATTGTTTTTCAAAGGGTGCTAACCTCCATACTCACAGAGATTATCTTTCAAATAACTTGTCATAAGTTGACCAAGGCAGATGGTGACATTTCAGTTCTCCTCAGAAAAAGCAGTGCAATAAGGCAGTGAAGAGCTCCTTTACAAGAAACATAAAGAGCAGCTCTCCTTGTTTCACTCTCATGCATCATCCCCTGTTTTTTCTTTTACCCACAGTCAAAGAAGAAAGCTCAAAGAGACCTAGCACTTGCATCTACAGTCAAGCAAAACCTGACACCTAATTAGATTTGCATTGCAGGCAAGATTTTGGCATAATACCCAGAGCAGAAATGTGTTTGATCTAGTTTGCCTCTTACAAACAGGTACACAAGCTCATCAAGTACAAAAAGAGTTTTGGCACAGTGTTTCAGGTTCTGGAAATCATCAAAGGCAAAATCTAAGTGCCACTGCCCCAAAAAGAGACATTTCTTCCTCTAAGCAAGGAACAGTCAAAAGTTTCAAAGGACATCTTATCCACAAGTATGATCTCAGTTTGTGAAAACTTTGAAAAGCATAGAAAGAAGATCATCTGGTTTTATAAATCATTGAAGGCCAATTCCATATGCCACTGTCACTAGGAAAGCAAATTCCTTATGAAATCAGGTCAAAACCACTATGCTGTTACATTTTGAATAAAGGAAAAGCTGTTAGAAGAAAAGGCCCTTCTGATAGACCGAGAACAGTAACAGCTCAGGAAAATACAACTGAATGTCAGCACCCACAGCCAGGAGACAAGCTTGAAGGACACCTAGCAGATGAAATCAGTTTTACAGTGAGCTTTATCAACTATAAAGCATCCAGAAAAGACACTTTAGTGTCAAGTTAAAAAGGGGTCTTGATCTCAAAACAAACTCTGCCATCATGGTCAAAAGGAAGCCAAGAATTTTTCAAAAGGCCATCCCCCACATTCAAAAATAAGCTCAAATATCTCATCACAGAAAATACAAAGGGATAGTAAAATTGCATGGTTGTTGAATCATAATACCTCTGCCACAGTGAAATTAGGGTTAAGGAGCGCCCGGGCAGTTCGGTTCAGAATGTGTTTCTAACAAAATGGAGATGAAATTTACAAAAGTGAGAGAGGTTTTTGTCCCTCATAGGTTCAAGAAGAAAAACCTTC
This sequence comes from Pinus albicaulis, assembly GCA_034641835.2. Lineage (NCBI taxonomy): Eukaryota > Viridiplantae > Streptophyta > Pinopsida > Pinales > Pinaceae > Pinus > Pinus albicaulis. Next base: position 11,147 of record JAXQQM020073095.1, on the reverse strand, counting down.
TTCAGTTTCTACACAGGTATCATGGTTTGTGAGAAACGTGAAAACTACAGATGTCACGGGAGAATTTCTACACTAGGATTCATCATTTTGACCAGTGATGGGACAGTCAGATTTTGAACAGCCAAATGGACTCCAAATGAAAATATTCAAGTTGATATGGAAAATATACTTCCATATCTTTCCGATGAGCCATCTCGGGCCAAATTCCGACAAAAGGAAGGCATCCAAAAGTGGCCTGCAATCAACGCTATCTTTTTCTGCACCAGCATACACCATTTTTGACCAGTGATGGGACAGTCAGTTTTTGAAGGCTCAAATGGACACCAAATGAAAAAATTCAAGTTTTTCTGGAAAGAAGACTTCCACATCTTTCCAACAAGCCATCTCGCGTCCAATTCCGACACCGGGAAGGCATTCAAAAATGGTCTACAAACAGCTCGATGCATTTCTGCACCAGGATTTACCAGTTTTGACCAGTGTTGGGAAAATCAATTTTTGAAGGATCAAATGGACACCAAATGAAAAAATTCAAGTTGTTCTGGAAATTATACTTCCACAGCTTTCCAACGAGCCATCTCGCGCCCAATTCCGACACCGGGAAGGCCTTCAAAATGAACTGCAAACTTGCGCGACTTGCCTGGAAAAGTGCGCGACGTGCCTGGAGCGAAAAATACAAAGGGCCATAACTAAGGCGCGACGTGCCTGTAGTGGTGCGCGACGTGCCTGTGCGTGTTGGTCCTGTCGGCCCGACAGTGACCCGACACCACAAACTTGCGCGGCACTCTCCAAAATAAACACGTCGCGCAGGGTGATAAACCTCCAAAGCACCTCCAAACTGCTTTCAAAGTTGCTCCAACGCTCAAGCAAAGACTGCCACCGATTTTTAAGGAATGTTGTCTTGCCCCTTACAAAGATTAAAGTTGATAGACAGTGTTCGAGACAGCAAAGGCCTCTGTGTAAATCAAGATATTTTGAGTAGCTGTTCTGGAAAGAAGGTGTCAGTTGGTTGGCAATGAGAAGTTATTTTTTATCTTCAAAGAGCCTAAAGTTGCCCTCCAAGGTGCTCAAACATCACATTCCTTTTCTAAAGGTAGTGTTAAGTGTTTAGGACATCTAAAAAACTGTGGCATAAACTCCATAACCATGTCAACTATATGTAACAAAGAAGGGGTGCTCAGGAGGTGTGATTTTTCAGAGTTGCTGTAGTAGGTGATTGATCAGCAGTAAGTATAGCAAGGCTTGGATTATTTTTAACTGTTTAAAAAACCTATAATCTGTCCCCAAAAGAGTATTAGGAAATGAAGTCACCTTTTCTTTAAAGAAGCTCAGCATTTGAAGCAGAATCTTGCTGATTGACTGTCTTTATGTTATTGAATCCACTAGTTGAGTGGCATACAAGAGAAGGAGCACAATGTGATTAAAGGGTGAACAATAGGTCAGTTTTTAGACAGCAGTGGCCCTCATATACATTTTTGATCTTTCAAAAAGAGTTTCTTCTATTTCATCAAAGGGAGAAAACAAAGTCTTAACTTCAGTTCCTTATAGCATATCCTGTAAGTAAAGGTCATCATTTGCATTCAAAGGTAGGGCAAAGCTGGTATAAAGAAACAGTGGGGTATAGAGAAGGAAGTTTTGTTTGAAGGGGAGTTTTTACTGTTGAAGGCTGCAGGCCTTGCTACTACATCATAAAAACAACATAAGCCCTTTTTCCCTATATTATGAACAGTGACTTTAACTGTGTTGATCTTGTTGAAATATGTTAGTTGAAAGGCATGACAAAGGAGTAGAGTTCTACTTAAAAGAAACCTTGATTGATTGATTACTGCAAGATCACCTTCTTCTTCAAAGGACAAAGGTTTCTTATATTTGCAAAGCATCAAAAGGCTTGGTTGAAACCTTCGAAGCATTTCCAAGATCTGTCACCTTTTCTTTATGGACAGTGAAATTGACTGTGTGTCTGCACTTAAGGTAATTGTGTGTATAGTGTGAACTTTGGTGGTTGATTAGCATACTTAGACAAAGCAGAATTTTAATCATTGCAAAATCTACCATGGGAAAGGATTAAGATGTATTGAGTGACCTCTTAAAAAACTCACAAGGACAAGGTAATTTTGACACTTCCCACAGCAAATTCCTCCTAACAGTCTGTCCTTCATTCCACTGTTTGGTCTCTTATTGAGAATTTATGTTGACAGAGATACATTCAAGGTAGTAGGCCTTTTTTCTGAAAGAGCAAGGGTTCTTTGTATTGTAAGGAAATAGGGTGCAATCATCCAAATACATTGTCTCTCTATAAAAACAGTGAATTGACACAGTTTGACTTCAGGAAGGCAGTTTACACACAGTGAGGCAGTTGGTTTCTTCCAAAGCATAGTTAGGTCAAAATGCCTCCAAAGCAAGACAACAGGAGCAACATGACAGTGGTGAAGATCAGCAGAAGCAGGAACCAGAGGAGGATAGTGCTGAACAGTAGCAGCTCAGCAGTTTGAGCAACAACATAAGGATGATGATCAAGAACAGCAGTTTTAAGGAGCGCCCGACACGGAAAGAGAAGAAAGACATATCAGCCCTTGATATTTTGGCATCAGATTCAGAGCATGTTGCTATGGACCCTTGAGGGTCATGCATGCCAATTTTGGGCCTATTTCGGCAACTTTTTGTTTTTCGGCATTTTTTGGGTTTTTAGTCAAAAACTCATAATTGCGCCGTTTCAGTTCGAGGATTTGTCAAGGGAGGAGGATGATACCGATGGATGCCATAATTCCATGAGCAGGTCTCCAGCGATTTTCGGGGCATTTGAAGATCATTCGCCCCCTCAAATTGGCGAAAAACAGCCTCATTTTGCACATTCTGCCCGCCATATCAGCAGTCTGCTATTTTCTGGGTTTTTTCACACAGGTACAGTTTTGGATGACTTCCGGACCTCGGATTGAGTTGGTTCTAGTTGCGCCGGAAAGTAGACACAGAGAGCTTTCCAGCAAGCCCTCATGAGCCTCATTTCGACATCGGGAAGGCTGCCTATTGCATCCAGCAAGTCAGGGGACCTTTTTCAGGCATAAATATGAAGTATTTTGTAATTTTTGAACTTCAAAAATCTGCTTTTCCCAAATGTGCGTTAAGCTATTTTTATCATTGGGAAATGATGTAAAGTCAATATAATTTCCGTTTTTAGTAGTTTTTTAGATATTTTATGGGATATTTTGTGCCTTGGGCTTTGCAAAGCCTCAAGGACAAGTTTAGATATTTTGACTTGGCCAATGGGATAGCTAGTTGCTCCATGAAGTTTTCCTTCCTCAAGCCTATTTATTCCATGGTTCTCATTGTAAATAAGAGGCTGAACTTGAGAGAAGAATTAATACATTGGTCATATGAGCCTTGAAGAATACACTTGAGTTATGATTTTTGGACTGCCTCTTGGATGCTTTTGAGGAATGATGAAGGATTGTTGATGGATTCCTTGACATGGTAGAATGGTATAGTGCTTCTTAATGTGTTTTGTCTTCTAGTTTTCATTCATACTACATATTTCTTGCTGCTATAGATCAGTAAAGATTGATTTTAAGATATTCCCATAGAGGCACCTCAAAATCCCTGAATCTTCATAGCTTGATGTTTTCTTCTCCCTTAGTTATGCTAAAGAATTCTTAGCTGCTCTTTAGTAACTTAAGGTATTTTTGCTAAGTTTTATTCATAGGTTCTATGTATGTTGAGTAGGATGTATGGTTTGCCCTACCTACCTATAAGCTGCCCATAGTTCTGTCCATAAAACTTTCTCTTTGACTGATTTGTTGATCATCTTGTTGAACCAAGGAGGCCTAGTCTCGATCTAGCCCTTTGCCTAAAACTATGAAAACTTGTTTGTCCAAGTGCCCAATGACTTAGAGACTATGTTTAGGCGTTCCAGCGTAGTTTATGAGTTGTCAGTTTGTCTTATTTGTTTTCCCCAAAGTCTGATAGCCATTTCCCAAAGTTAGAGGGTCTTATACCTCTATGTATGGCTGGAATGTTTGATTTCTATGTATTAATTAGCTTATAGTTATACTTAGCATGATTAATGGCTTGCTATTACATGTTTATGTTTGCTATTAACTAGTTACACTTGAAATCCCTTGTCTTTCACCAACTTATTGTCCATTTAATCCATTTTGCCCAGAGATCCCTTCTACCGTGAATCAAATCGGCCCTACAGCAGCTTTACATCATCACCTCATAGCTTTCCTTGACCTGTTTGACCCCATAGCCCAATTTATCTACATCTTGTTATCCAGTTTATGTATTTGATCAGTTTTATCCCTCACAAACTTAAAAACTAAAAAAAAACCAAAAACACACTTCATAACTAGCCTAATATCAGAACACCGCAAGTAAACACACCGACATCTTTTACACATATAGAGAGAGCCCTCTCTGAGTCCGGGAAGGCTAGGTCCTTGGGCTCCAAAGCTTGGTTTGATGTTACATCGTCATTTGGCTAGCCAATCGGCCAAATCATGGGACCCTAACATAATGGCGATCACGGTGGGACTTACTGAGTACATGACAGTCTAGCGAACTCTTATAGACTCTTTAGTCCTTCAATCCTAAACTCAGACCATCAGCCTTTAGAATCATTTAGTGTAAACTCTTTGTTTCACCATCTTAGCAAAGTGATGAATCAGGTTTATAACACTCTTACATCCTAGGCTGCACATAAAACTCAGAAAAAACCACAAAAACTCCCTTAGATTGGTTTTTGATAATATTGGTGGTGGACCATACAAATATACCTCAAAACAACTAAAAATCCACCTGGCGACTCCACTAGCCTCCAGTAGGCCTTACTACTTTATCTAACTCTAGGTTACTATCCAATAGACTTATCCCATCGCTCACTAACATAGCGGGAGATGGTAGGACACTGAGTACACAATAGCCTAGCAAACTCTTGTACACTTTTTAGTCCTTTAGACACCTTAAACAAGCAAGCAGCCCATAGACCCATTTAGAGTAAACTCTTTTTGTTCTCATCACCCTAGAAAAGTGTTGAAAAAAGTCTAGGATACTTTAGCAAACCATAGGTTGCACATAAAACTCAGAAAAACCTTAAAAACATTTCCAGATTAGTTACTGGTGGTGGACCATAGCTACATCTCTAAAAAAACAACCAAGTTCCACCTGGCGACTCCACAACTCCAAATAGACCTAAAAGACTCCACTGGAGGAAGAACCTAAAACATGGTTGGTCATCCTAGAAAGAAAAAGCACTCGGGACTTAGTTGGATTCAAGAAATTATTGTCTTTATCTGTAACTATGTTCTATCCTACTTTGAGCCTGATCAGGAATACACTGATGAGATCTACATTGATCATTGGAAAGATCTCAAACCTCAAAAATCTAAGCCTCAAATCTCAGACCATGAGCAGGTTTGTACACCTGTGCTTACCCCAGATTCACCTATGGAAAACCTAGCAAAACATGAGCCTCATGCTACCTTTCCCACTTTGGATGAAACCTCAAACAGTCACGAAACTCTTTTTACACTACCTATATCCACAAAGGTCCCAGAAAGATACAAGCCTCTGGTTTTACCTTCCATCTTACAAGCCCTTCCTGCAAAGCTTCAAAACAAATTACCCAGGTTTGATGGAGAAAGCTCCAAAGTCACCGCTGAAGAGCATGCCAAAAAACTTGAGGATTTACTTGACCTTTATGACATAGAAGAAGATGATGTGCGTATTAGAATGTTTGCCTTATCATTACAAGGAAAAATTAGGAGTTGGTTTGAAGACCTTCCAGCTGCAAGCATTACCAATTTTCATCAGTTCACTCAAATCTTCCTAGATAGGTGGGTGGTCATAGGAAATAAAGTTCTCATCATAAAGGAATACAATGAGTTAAAAAGACAACCAGGGAAGACAATACAAAACTTTTCAGCCAGGTTCAATAAAGTATACCATGCAATGCCTGCTAACCTAAAGCCACCCCTCGGATGTGTTCTCTTACATTACCTAGATTCTTTTGACCCAGAGATGGTTTTCGAGATAAAAAACAAAGATCCTTTGACCCTAGAAGAAATGCAAAGGATAGCAGTGGATGTAGAATTCAACATACTAAATAGGGAGGTACAGCTAAGAACCATAAGGAAAGACAAAGCAAATCAAGAGAGACTAATATCTTCAGAAGAAAAGTTGAAAAAATTGGAATGTATGCTTGGCAAACTAGAACATCTACTTAGGAAAAGAGAGAAATAGAAAGTCAAGGTTAACACTGCTTATTCAAACCTACCTACACTTCTTCCTCAGAATAAACACACTCGACTATTACAAGGCAAGAGTTATAAACAAAATGTGCCTAATGGGAAAGTTGCAAATAAGAACATAGAGGAATGCTCTAAAGAAGCCATCAGCCATTTTGAAATCACAGATTCTGAAATGGAAGAAGAATCAAAACCTTTAGGTTCTCTACCCTTATGCTTTAAATCATTCCCTACTTTGAAAGAAAATTTGCTCCCTAAAGATCTCTCAGCAGTTATTCAGGAAAACCCTACTCAAGCTAACTCTCACCTAAATCAAGAAGAGCTGATTGAAGAAGAATTCAAATCTGAGATAGAAGATAAATCAAAACCTGTAGGGTCTCTACCTTTATGTTGGGAGTCATTTGAGTTCATAAAATCAAACTGGCCCCCTAAGAATCTATCAGAAAAAACTCATGAATTACATGATAACTATCCTCAATATCACAAAGAATTGGTTGAAGATGAAAATAAGCAAGAAATGACAGAAAACCCACAGGATCTCTCTAAGGGCATAAGTGATGATTCATCATCTCTCATAAGTGAAGCCCCGCAAGACATTCATCTTTCAAATCAGATTTCCCAAGAGAAAGAGGATTACAATAGAGAAATGAAAATACCTCCCTTTTTAACTGAAGAGGAAATAGATCAACTTATAAACATACAAACGACCTCTGAAACTTCATATAACCAAAAGTTTTCTGATCTTTCTCCTGTTAATCTTGCATGTCATAAATCAGAAAATAGATGTGTAGATCAATTTGAAGAAAAACTATCTGATAGTCCAATGTGCATGGTTGATGACATTTCTTATGTTAATGATTCTCCAAGGTTTGATCAATATGTTGATGATTGTGATTTCCAAAAAAACACTAACTTTGCAGAACACTCAGCTTTTGATTTTTGGGAGGAAGCTCGGTTTCGTAAACTTGAGAAAAGTGAGCAGCCATTACAGGTCATCTATGACACTGATGAGGAGAGCCTTGAAAGTTTAGAAGTAAGTGAAGAGTCTCGGACTCTTTGCTCTACTTCGCTTCAGTCCATCAGAGATAACATTCACATAATTGGAGATCAATAGTGTTTCAGATTTGATGATGAGCTTGAGGAAGATGATAAATTTCTTGAGCATGTTGTAAATGAGAAGCCTTTTCCTGAAATGATTGAAGAAATCATTTTGGACATGGAATCTTCCTTAACTCCAGATCTGCAGCCACCAAGCTCCATTGATTTACAAATTGCAGATGATGAAGTAGAGGTTGAGAAACAAATGAGAGTTGTCACACTATCCTTTGAAGATAATTTAATGTCAAAGTATATCCCTGCTCATCAACCTGATGACCTTCACACAATTTTCAGCCCGCCCTATCAAAACACATCAGCTTGGCAAGAGAATTACACTGCAATATATGATGAACCTGTCATTTCAAGTAATCATGAGCAAGGGGAAGAGTTGCTTTACCAGGGGGGTCCCAAATATAGCCAAGTGGAAGAAAGAGTAGTCTTGAATGAATCCTATATATCAAAACCTCTAGATCAGGCATTATTCCAAGATCCATTTGCTGTTTTCCTTGAGAAGTCTGAAAGAGTAGTCTTGAATGAATCCTATATCTCAAAACCTCTAGATCAGGCATTATTCCAAGATCCATTTGTTGTTTTCCTTAAGAAGTATGAAAGAGTAGTGGGTTTTATCATGAACAAGTTGCTGCCAAGAATGAGAAAAAGCTTAAGCACTACTGTCCAGAAACAAACCAAGTGGGAGTGGCCTTTTCATTACTTCTACATCATGAAAGAACTAAACCAGAATCACCCATTTGATCATCTACTTGACTGGTTACATTGGAAAGAAGATTTCACCAAATGAATGTATGTTGTGTATAGTTTAGATTAGGATAGGTAGATACATAAAACTCAGCCTTGTGAGCACTTTTTTCATTTGTAGTTTGTTTGAAGAGAAAGTGAAAAAGCAGAATATACAAAAGCAGTAAACAGTAGAAAAAGAGGGCAGTTTCTAAAAACAATGGTAAAGCCCCATGTTCCAAAAAATAGTCTTTCAGAAAGCGAGCAAGTCTAAATGCCGCTACTAGTGCTCCAATGTCTTGTTCAGCTATCTAGCCTAATCATAGCTGAGCATGTTTAAATTTATTTGCTGATAAGTTAGTGAGTGCCAAGATAGTCAACATTGTGTAAGATTGACTTATCACAGAGCTTAGATTAGGGAGAGATTCTCGTTCCACATGCCTAAAACAGAACCAAAGAGAGAAGTGAGGGATAAAAAACACATTGTACATCTTAACCCCCGCTTGTCTAGTTTCTTTTTGTTGCAAAATAACATTTGTGTGCAGCTTGTCTTTTATGTCGCAAATGCATGACAAATCAGACTGCCTAATCCTGATTTGATCATTTTTAAATTTCATGTTGTAGATTAGAGAATGAAATCCTGTCAAACTGCTTAATCTTGACAGTCGATCTAGTTTTAGGTAGAGAAATGAAGGAGTTCATCAGCTTAATCTGAACTCCCGGCAGATATAAGAGTAGAAATAGATAGGTTCATTTTGCAAAAAGAAAATATGCATTGTCAAAAGGCTGCTAGTTCAAATGCGCCAAAGAGAAGAAAAAATGTTAGGAAAGATAGTGGGGTAGGTAGAAGTATCATTGATGTTAACCATGCTGTCACTTTTCATAAATAACATCAAGAGAAGGGTAAATTTTGCGCCAATGGATAAGGCACTGGTCTTCATAAGCCAAAAATCTGAATTCTGGACACCTCCTGACGAGGAGCCGCCCTCCCCAAATGGAGCCACTGTTAGCCATCAGTATTTTTTACATGTTAGTGATGACTATATCTACAGCTGAGTTTTCTAGAAACTGATTTCCTTATGTCAATATGTCATCCAGAAAACCCTCCCAAAACTTTTTTTTCCCTTCTATCTATTCAGTCCACCTCTGGCGAAGTCAAAACCTCATGGTCACAAGCCTACCTAGCTTCAGCCTTCTTGATCTACCCATCACCTTTAAAAGGCCAATCCACATCTGTTTCAAAAGTCTCCCCTATGTTAGGAAGTGGCGCTTTAAGACATTTCACCCTTGGCAATCATCAAAAAGCCAAAAAGCCTCCATCTGCTACAGGCCTACCATGACTGACCTCTTACTTTGCAAATGAAAATGACAAGCAGCCCTAAGTCGCGCCACTTATATCCCCTAGATCTCAGCACTGCATAAAACCCAACCTCAAGCTGACTATTAGGTTTGTCACAGTGTTCTATGGTTCTACAAAGGCAGGAAATATATTTCATCTCATGCAGTAAATGTTTGAGTCTACAGTTAGAGGAACAACTGCTTCTAAATGTAACTTGAGCCTTTAGATATGTCTGCAAAACAGAAAGCTACTCATCTCGACTTTACAGCTCTTTCCAGCATGAAAATCACAGGAAAAAGGGATACCACTGTCACAGCAAACTGGTAATTTGTCATGGCCAAGAACCTCCTTCATTTACAAGCAGAGGGTTAGGGCGCCTCCTTCATCTACAAGCAGAGGGCGCTGTCAAAAGAAGGGTAAATTTTGCGCCAATAGATAAGGCACTGGTCTTCATGAGCCAAAAATCTGAATTCTGGACACCTCCTGACGAGGAGCTGCCCTCCCCAAATGGAGCCACTGTTAGCCATCAGTATTTTTTACATGTTATTGATGACTATATCTACAGCTGAGTTTTCTAGAAACTAATTTCCTTATGTCAATATGTCATCTAGAAAACCCTCCTAAAACTTTTTTCGCCTTTCTACTTTTCAGTACACCCATGTCAAAATCAAAACCTCATTATCCCTTTCCTATCTAGCTTCAGCCCTACTGGTCTGCCCATCAGCTTTAAAAGGAAAATCCAAATCTGTTTCAAAAGTCTCCCCTATGTTAGGAAGTGGCGCTTTAAGGCATTTTACCCTTGGAAATCATCAAAAAGCCAAAAAGCCTCCATCTGCTACAGACCTACCATGACTGACCTCCCACTTTGCAAATGAAATTGACAAACAGCTCTAAGTCGCGCCACCCACACCCCCTAGGTCTCAGCACTGCATAAACCCCAATCTCAAGCTGATTATTAGGTGTTTTCAGTGTTTTATGGATTCTACAAAGACAGGAAATATAACTTCGTCTCAGGAGGAAATGCTTGAATCTACAGTTAGAAGAACAGCTGCTTCTAAATGTAACCTGAGCCTGAGATATATCTGCAAACAGAGAGTCACTCATCAAGACCTTGCATTTTCCTTCCAGCATGAAAAATCACAGGAAAAGAAGAACACCACTGTCACAGCAAACTGGGAATTTGTCATGGCCAATAACCTCCTTCATTTACAAGCAGAGGGTTAGGGCGCCTCCTTCATCTACAAGCAGAGGGCGCTGGCCAATATTGACTTAAAGGATTGCAAAAGTCCAGGCAGAAGAAAAGGTGATTGTTTTTCAAAGGGTGCTAACCTCCATACTCACAGAGATTATCTTTCAAATAACTTGTCATAAGTTGACCAAGGCATATGGTGACATTTCAGTTCTCCTCAGAAAAAGCAGTGCAATAAGGCAGTGAAGAGCTCCTTCACAAGAAACATAAAGAGCAGCTCTCCTTGTTTCACTCTCATGCATCATCCCCTGTTTTTTCTTTTACCCACAGTCAAAGAAGAAAGCTCAAAGAGACCTAGCACTTGCATCTACAGTCAAGCAAAACCTGTCACCTAATTACATTTGCATTGCAGGCAAGATTTTGGCATAATACCCAGAGCAGAAATGTGTTTGATCTAGTTTGCCTCTTAAAAACAGGTACACAAGCTCATCAAGTAAAAAAAGAGTTTTGGCACAGTGTTTCAGGTTCTGGAAATCATCAAAGGCAAAAT